>JAZHYW010002442.1:0-63435 GCA_037355805.1 Ixodes ricinus | reverse complement strand
GGCGACCAGCTCACCTTCTCCTGCCCCAGCGCGCCGCTTTTTTGTTTTGCTTGTTCGGTTCTTTTTTTAGTTCGCCTAGTTCCCGCCGCTCCCGCTGGCGCTGCTTAGAATCTCCACTTTCGCCGCTGCGTAGCACGCTCGGGAAGCCTGGAGAGGCTAGTACAGGCTGTTTTTTGGCATGTGCGTGCGTGCACGAATGGTTATTTTGACTGTAAAATAGCTCAACGTTAATGGTAAAGTGGCACTCATCGACGGGCTGTGATGGTTTACTGCTGTGTGCCGCTGTGCAAGTCGAGCACGCGGACTTCGACGGGAGTCGCCTTCCACGAGTTCCCAGTGACGGAGATCCGGAACGACTGGCTGAAGAAGATCTCTCGCCAAGCCGAAGGTGAATCAGTTACTCACCAAACTATGTAGCATAAAGAGAAAATAGGTTTTCTTTATGTTCATACCACAAAATAGGTTGTGGTACATATAAGTTTACAGCGTCATCCTTTACACGCCGTGTCGCGAATGTTGGACATTGCACCTTCCTCATTTTGAGCGTTTAGTTAACTATGCAGTGATGCTGATATATCTACGTACCGGATCAGCCGTCATTGATCGGAAGGAATAATGTTCGCGTGTTAATGTTCCGAGCTCGCGAATTTCAGATGACGCGGAACTTACTGACAGGGTGTATATTTTAATTATGAGCATGTTAGACGTCGTTTGTTTATCTGATGCGCGAACCATACTCATATTAGTAAGTTTGTCTGATGATAATTTTATTCTACATACAAATAAAATTTGGGCCCAATTGTATTGTTCACAACTGCGTGGTTTTCAGCCGATTTACTTGCGTGGTAAGTTGCCATTTCTAAATGTTTCCAGGCCCAGGAAAACAGCCGTGGATTCCGAGTGACAGGAGCAAAGTGTGCAGCCTTCATTTCAAGTCAGGAGACTATAGAGAGGGCCTGAAAAGACGGAGGTTGAAAACAGATGCTATACCATCGATCTTCCCTGACTACCCGGCTTATTTGCAAGCAGCGCCTACAAAGGAGCGACAAACATTGAAGCGTAGAGCCGTGGCACCAGTTTCTTCTCTGACCCATCAAGATGCCAAGAAAAGGTGAATGCACTATCTATTGCAGATTGGTGCTCATCAGAATTCTCTTCTTCCTGGTTCTGAAGTGCAGAATTGTGCACTTGGAGCCTAGTGGTTAATATATTTTTTTAGCTCATACCTATTAACAATACTGACTTTTTTCAGGCTGGATTGCTCTAGAGCTGCTTGTTCGGGCGTTGATGCCACAGCTGCGATGGTGTCTGTCACAACGGCTTTAGGGCAGCTTCCACCTACGCTGCTGAACCCTGGGACTGTGCCAAAGTCATCTCCCGAGCCCACCACAGAGCCCCTGACCAAGTCCTCGCCGGAACCCACTCTGGAACCTCTGGAGTCCCCCTGTTTGGAGCCTATGCTGAACCCTGGGCCTGTGCCAAAGCCATCTCCTGAGCCCATCACAGAGCTTCTCACCAAGTCCTCGCCGGAACCCACTCTGGAACCTTTGGAGTCCCCCTGTTTGGAACCTACACTGAACCCCGGGCCTGTGGCAAAGTCACCCCTCGAGCCTTCCCCACAGCCCACCATGAAGCCTGCTCCTGTGCGAGCTAGGGCAGTGAAAGCACATGGGACTCAGACGAGGCTTTCAAATCCACGCCTCACAAGGCTCCTGAAGCAAGTGAAAACCGTCACAAGAAAATGCCAGAGGCTGCTGAAGAAGAGAGACGAGCTACAACAGATGGTTTCTGCTTTGCGAAAGCAGGCAATGAAGACAGAGGCTGTGATGAAACAGGGAAGCTTCTTGCTCTTGCAGGTATGTGCAGCATTTTGATATAGAAACCAAACCACTTATAAAAGCCAAGGAACCTTCTAACAGATGTAACTCATTTAGGAAAAGGTCGATGCCAACGACCCAAAGGCCCTCTTCCTTCAAGAACAGCTGACGTTCTTGGGTGCCCCAAAAGCCACTGGCGTGAGGAGACGGTCCGCAACTGCGTGCTGTGGCATGCTAAGTCTCCATGTGCCTACCGCCTTCTCCGCGAGACTGGCGTCCTTTCGCTTCCCAGTCGTTCCACACTTAAACGCTACATCGGTGCGTGTACTGGAGAGGTTGTATCATCCCTGATCAAACAGCGACTACATGTGGAGGCTAAACTGCATTCCGGACAGGTGAGACATTTTTGTTTATAATTTCTTGAATTACATTTTACAATGTCAAATCATTCTCACTATATAGTCGGTATATTATATGCCATAATCCTCATCAGACCAGTGTTTTCAATTCATATGAATTTTGGGGGTTTAAATTGCTTTCATAATTAATGTTTTGTTTCATCACCAGAAAAGGCTCTGTAATAGAAAATGGTAGAGGCACTCAACACAAAAGCAACAATGATAGGTCCTATTGCCACTGCTTATAGGATTGCATCTGTATTGTGATGTCATTTTTCCTAGGCACTCAATGGGTCCCTGGTGATGGATGAGATGTCGCTCAAGCAGGCGACAACCTACCAGAAACAGTCTGACACTGTCCATGGCCTGGTCGATCTGGGGGTGCCGAGTCCGACTTCGGCCTCCAGGATCACCTTGCAACCCACCTTCTTTGCTTCGTTTTTGTTGGATTGTCCACCCACTACAGGTGCTTATTACAAGTTGCACCATGAAATTATTGTTTGTTCAAAAATCTACATGTATAAAAGCGGTGCCGAGTCTTTTTATGTCGAAGAACTTTTCTTCCTCTTGCAGATTGCCAGTGGGATACTACTTTACAAAGGCACTGACTGGAGAGCAGCTCCAACTGCTGGCATTGAAGGTGATGGCATCCATCGAAGAAGCTGGATTTCGGGTTGTTCGACTGGTTGGTGACAACCATAGCTCGAATTGCAAGGTCTTTTCCAACCTGTCTGGAGGCAGTATAGTGCCTGTTGTGACGTGAGTACGAGCAGCTGTCAGATTTAGGAGGTGCAGAAAGATCAGTGATTTTACCGTTTGCACCCATTATAACATAATTCTATAGAATTTTGTTTGCTAGATACTGATAACCGTGAACACAACAATTTTTTTCCAGTCACCCTCTGGATGAAGCCAGAGAGCTGTACCTCTCCTTCGACTACTGCCATGTCGTGAAAAATGTGAGGTCTCAGTTTCTGGAGGCCAAAAGGATCTTCCGTAACAATGGAACACTGATCCTTCCTGACTACCTGAGGTAAAATAAATGCCTGTTCTAATAATCTTCCCAAGTATATTAGCTTATACTTCTGTTATGCTAAATCGTGATGCAGGAGGCTGTACGACCTCCAGCAACGCCAAGGAGCCTTCAAGATGGTAAGGTGCCTCACCAAGAAGCATCTATGGCCCTCCAACTTTCGAGAAAATGAATGTTGGGAGAGCAGTCGACATCTTCTCGCCTCGGGTGAGAGAAATTATGACCTTTTATGCACAAATAAGTCTTTCGGAATTGTTCAACCAAAAAAAGATGTGTGAATTGTAAATATTCTCTTGTCATTGTCAGGTGACCTCTGTCCTGCGGTTCCTGCAGCAGCACGGCCAGCGACTTGGTGCTCCAGGTTTCGAGGGTTGCCTCCCAACCGTGGAGTTTATGGAACTCGTGTATAAGTGGTTTGTCCTGCACAACCTCAAGAGCACGACAGTGCATGTCACCAGCCGGGATGCCATGAGGATGCCCTTCTGGAGTCCAGACGACGAGAGGTAAACTATAAATATTTAGCAGCCAATAATTCGGTGAACGGACATCAACAGTTTACGTTCGTGGAGGAGCAGGCACGTGATGACAAAACGATGGGATCCTGGTTTGGGACAATGAACCCGATATCTCACATCTGTGTCTCCTCGTTTACTACAGGAATGCCACTACACTAGTGTGAACACTGGTACCCGGCATACACTGCGGAGAAATTTGTGTATTTCATTCTTGGTCTTTATCCTCGTTTTTCAGGCTTTCCTGGCTGCAAGGGGACTGCCTGGCGTACTTCGCATCGTGGAAGGCGAGCACAACTCACAAGATGGAGTTCCTCTCCACGGAGACATATGAGGCCTTGAGGGTGACGACCACGTCTACTGTGCTTTGCACACGCCATCTTCTGAACTCTGGATTCCATTTCGTACTCACTTCGAAGTACTCTAGTGATGATGTAGAGTCGCTTTTTTCCACAATCCGTCAGCTGAACGGATCAAATGACCAGACAGATGCGTACTCAGCACTGTCCGCACTTCAAAAGATCTTGATAACAGGAATTCTTCACTCGTCGACCAGCGCCAATGTGGGAAGTGTGGTGGGCCCATTGGGACAAGCGTCAAAGCTTCCTCCCTCCCGGTGGAACAGCCAACTGCCAGCCAGGACCTTGGCAAGCTGCTGCTCCCTCACCTGGCTGTATTGGAACGATACCCATGTATGCTATATCCCTACATATTGCTCCGCTGTGCTTTTCTTATTCTTCCTGCGAGACTGCCTAGCTGCCATAGAATGAGTGGATATCGCTCTAGCACCACATTTTGCTTTGCCATGCTTTTGTTCTTATTCTTGCAAAGAGTCTGCTATCGCTGCTATAGAATGAGCACATATGTCACTTCATTCTAACCGTTGAAAAATATTTTCTAGGTCCTCCCAACAGAGCTTGAAGCAAGCACCCTCGCCCTGATTGCTGGGTTCCTGGTTAGAGCTGTTCAGGACAGGATTCAGTGCGAGGGTTGCTTGCTTAAGCTCCAAGCCCCGCACTCGTGCTCGCCGACGACCGCCCTGATAGCAGGGATAGACAGGGGAGGGCTGTCATACCCTACGCTGACATTCGTAGGATTCGTCTGCCATCTCGAGAGGGCTGCAACTGGTGCTGCTACGGTGCTGGCTAGGGGGCCAAAGCCGCTAAAGACTTTCACTAGTGCAGTTCTGCCTGCTCTCATGAAGAATTCCTTCTTCGAGTGCCCCCAGGACAGTTCTGTTGCACACAAGAGAGCCCTAGTCAGCCTCCTCCTCTCCAAATTTATGAGGCCATTCTTGGCAAACCTCACGAATGGCATGACTGAGGCCCATGCCAAGAGGAAATTGCTTAAAAAAAGCCAATGTCGAGGAAAGTCCTCAAAGTCTGAACATGGTAGTGAACTTGTGGAGAAGTGATTTATTTTTTCTTCTGAGGTACAGCAGTAACTGATTTTGCTCATTAAATTATGAGGGACTGACTTCCTACTGACCTGTATAAGCACTCCTGGTAATAACTATTGATGTAGTAGTGAGCATGTTTCTATATTCGTTATTTGTAGTGCAATATTTTTTTGACCGTGATGTTTTTGTACAAGCTTGCTAATGGTGTTTTTGATTCTTCATTTGCTACTGAAATGTATGCGCATGCCCCTAAAAAGCTCTAGCCGCATTTGCTTGTTGCTTCATTTTTCTGGTTTGTATAACACTGACCCATCACTCATATAAAACTCGTCTGCAGCTGGCTTCGGCAATTTTCGGTCTACCTGTGTTAATAAATTGTGGCACATATGAGCATACACTGCATTGATGTTCTTGTTTTTGACATATTTAGACCTTTCTTGTTCCTGGAATTTTCGTTTGTTTTACTGTTTTCGAGTTAGTGCGTCACTAATAAAGAAGTTAGTTGTCTGTGTCCTAGTGAAAATAAAAGAATAATAGTAAATATACAGCTTGTCTCTGTCTCTATTTTAACTATTTTTGAGTTAGTCTATTTTAATGGTCTATTTTAAACATTTTTACGCTTTTGCCTCTCCACAGCATTATTTCAAAAGAATGAATATACGTTTTCTTCAAGTATACAATAGTATGTTCATTACTGGCCTGGCAAAATAAAATTTGAGCGGACAAGAGCCATATTCAGAAACCGAAACTAATATATTTTTATTGAAATTTTGAGTATATCTGGGTGTGCATTGTTCACAAAAGGTATCAAACTGAAGCCGGTCGCATTAAGTGAGAATAAACACTACGTGTGGCCGCGTAGTAACTTGTAGGGCTCGAAGCTATACTGATTAGCAAGCACTCCCATTTGTCTCCGTTGGCTTCACGTGAATCCTCAAAGGAAAAAATAAATAATTATAGACCGGCAATAGAAAGCGCTGTCGCTTTACTCTGTTTACAGAACATGTCAAGAAAGCTATGCGGTTGTCGATAGAAAAGGTTACAATCGATCGAACTCGTGGGTTTTATCAACACAACTGCCACCCGTCACCTGTGACCGCGCGCGCATTTGGAGATGATACGTGGCGGCGCCTGGCGGATTTCGCTGTCCCTAGCCGTGGTCACGTGGTATTTTTCGGTACACACGCTCCCGTAGAGAGGGGAGAGCTGACCTGGTCGCCCTTTATAGAGTGGGTCGTGGTAGCTAGTCGCTCCAGCGACTGTCCGAAGTCGCAAGTGTGAACAGGCCCTTAGTGAGACGGAGTATAGACCATTCTTCAAGGAAGAGCAGAGAAAAAAAAAAGCCCTCCCCCTCTCACCCCGCCGTCGTCTGCTCCGCCGAGTGGGCTGTAACTCTAACATCCGGCTGACGTTCGAACTCGGTTTAATAGCGCGTCATTTCAAATCGGTTCTCGGTTCGAATCGCGTCATACACTCAGCCGTGTGAATGTACAAAGGTCTTAACTGTCGTAAATATTTGACCACATAGGATAGCCAAAATGCATGGCTGTTCCTCGTTCACAACATGAAATTCAACTAGTCTCATCAATCGAACAACATAGTGTACGTACCCCGATGTGCAGCGTTATCCGAACAGGATTTATTTTGAGAAATATCTCAAATAACACGACATATCCCACATACAGTGTCGACAAGTCACTTCACAACGATCGGACAGAATCCGGCTGGTCTTTGAGTATGTCTTGAAGATAGCTGCTCTTTTGCGTAACACCAAAGCAACACCCCGGACCCTATCAGCTATTTTTAGCGAACACTGGGAACACAGCCGGGAAGAAGTTTCGGAGATTACCTCGACGGAAATAATCCTCGAAGGACGTCGAAAGGCTAGCGTCCCGGGCTGCTTCACGTTCGCTCTCTTCGTTTGATTCCTACGAAGTCCGAGCAGGCCTTCGCTGGAAACTTGCATTCCCTGGTTTCCACAATGGAAGATAACACAGAAAGGGTAAGTATACTGAACAGGCAAATAAAGTAGAAACTTGCAAGAAAAAGCCCACAAACTCTGAATGCGCAATGCAGGTTGGGAGTCGCGCTGGCCAGGTTTCCACAGCTCGGCCGGTGGAGAATTTTCTGCCTGATAGGGGTCGCCCGAGTAGCAAGATGGTGGCGGCCAGAGAGCTATTTTAGAGCGCAGCTCTTAGGCGCCCGTTTCCGGGTTTGGCGGCGTCGCCGTCGGCGTCGGCGTCAGCGCAACCGCGCTAGATTTAGCGGGGAAATTGACGTCACGGGATCTCAACACCAATTCGATTACCCTCTACTATTTACCGGGATAAATGACGTCACACGACGTGCTGTAACGTCACCTATGAACATATCAGTATCTCCGCCAGATTTAGCGGAAAAATCGACGTCACGTGATATCAACACCAATTTAATTCCCCGCTAAATTAAGCGGGAAAAATGACATGGCATGACTTAGTGTCACGTAACCTAGGAAGAAATTCAGTTGTTCCGCTAGATTTTTCGGGAAAATTAACGTCACGGGATCTCAACAGCAATTGAATTCCCCGCTAAATTTAGTGGGGAATTGAATTGCTGTTAAAGCCACGTGGCATCAATTTTTACCTTAATTTACCGGGGAAACTGTGGGAGGAGGGGAGGGTATGGAGGAGGAAAAGAGGGAGGATGGGAGGGTACGCAAGAGGAGGAGGATGGAAGGAAGAGGAGTAACGAGAATTAAAGCGCAGCTCCTCAAGGGCTGCGCTTTAATTTCGCGTTACAGAGATTTGTAAACGTCTTTCATTTTTTGCAAAGGTCAATAGGCAGGGCTCCGTGTTTTCGGTGTTTAACATATTCCTCGATTTCTTGTTTTTAATTGATCTTTTTTTTTTGGGGGGGGGGGGGGGAGGGGGTAATATTTTTTTCTTACAGATTCAGTGCTTTTCCGTGTCTATTTCAGTGTCCGCCAAGAATTCGGTGCTTATCGGGCATAGGATTACTCAAAGTCCACACAACATATACGCGTACCCGAATACTTGAAAAACTACCTGGTGCCGATAAGACAAACAAGCGAGATAAGGATTGTGGTTTCGAAAAAATAAGCATCCTCGAGAACGGTTCCGTGGACCGTTCCATTAGGGTCATAGCAGAGAGGGTAAAAGAGAAAAATGCACTCCCCCTCTCAACCCGCATGTTGTCCGCTCCGCCGAGTGGGCTGTAGGTAGCGTCCGGCTGGCGTGCAAACTGTGTTTAAAATAGCGTCATTTTGGAACTTTTAAGCGGAGGTGCGCAGATTTTGGTATGCCAGTCGTCGTGTAATACTATGCTAGATAAAAAGACTCACAGGGTCCAATTGCGCTGTTACCTGCGTGCAAATAAAAAAAAATAGGAAAAACTGTGTCAGATTGGCAGGTCTCTCTGGCGAAAAGTAAATCCGGTTGCTCTATCTTTTTTACTATACAAAGTTCGTACTGGTGTAGGCCTTTAGCGACCATGAGGGGAAGTCTGAAATAATAAATGAAATCGTGCTCTCCTGCCGCAATACACGCAGTAGTTGAGGGTAGTACTGCCGGCTGATTCAACTGCTATTTAAGTAACGGAAGAAAATATGCTAGTTGATCATTTACAGAAATAGAACAACAGAGAGCTATAGGATGATTTTGGAGTAGACATAACTATTCTAAGAACGCGAACCACTTCACAACGGCAGCCACGAGCGAGATTCGATGTTCCGTACAGCCCGCCGATACAGCTCAAAGATGGAGAACGGCAACCTTCCGGTTTGTCGTCTGCAAGCGGAGTCGGGCGCGTGCCCTCTCTCTCGTTTTACTTTTAACCCGCCGAACCCGCTGAATTTCCCGGATGTATGGAGAGGGTGCTGCGGTCGAACAAAATGGTGCCGCCCAGAGAGCGCTAAATGGAATGCCCCAAACGGGGCGAGGGGAAAAAAAGAGGGAGAGGAGGACACCCTAGCAACGACGCTCATGCCGGATTGACTGCTCGGCACGCGCGGGAACTTGGATTTCCGATTCGGAAGGCGCGTGTTATCACTGGGGAGCGTGTTAACTCAGCCTCCACTTGCGTTCACGCCGCTTCGCGGCAACGGTATGCGGCTGCTCATTACAAAACGATTAACTCCCCTGCCCCCCTCCCCCGCACACGTTGCTTCGCGGCGTCCAGCCGGCGACTCAAGCCCCGCTGTCTTTCATGCACCTCCGGAAAGAGAGTCTCATACCATTTAGTTCAGCGAAGTTTCGACTACAACATTTCTTTTAAGTGTTAATCGTAATAAAGAAATGTCGTAAATATCGCCAAATGCCCCACCAAAAGAAATGTCCGAGAAAAAAAAATCCCACACTGTTTATTGAACCGGGGTCCGCTACGTATGAGGCAGGCACCTTACCACTACGCTACGCTACCGCTTTTTTCCTTTATCGTTATGCTACGCTACCGCGTCGGAAACTCGCTCTAACCGCTGCCTATGTTGCCGACGGAAGCGTCAATCTCCACGAGCCAGCCAATCCGGCGGGAGCGCCGTTGCTAGGGTGTCCTCCTCTCCCTCTTTTTTTTCCCTCGCCGCGTTGGGGGTCTAGGCGATCGGATAGACGCTAGCCGGTCAGCACAATAAAAAACTGTATATACCCATTTTCTTCCCCGCCGAACGATGCATTCTTGTATTCAAACGCAGCTGAAATTTAGGGGTATTTCAGTTTTAACTTTTCACCGATATACATAAAAGCGGCTCGGAGGTTAGTTTTTGGTATTTATCTGTATTCACCGAAAAAAAATTCGAACCCTAATTATAGCTGTTAATGTGACGCGTTGGCTTCTATCATTGAAGAGATGAGCATCCCGCTGTCTCGAAGTCGAACTACCAAGATGGAGCAGTATTTAGTGAGCGAAACCAGATACACGAAAGAGGCTGTGAAGGTGAGTACAAAATCGATGTCGTTAATGTTGAGCGTAGGATTCGTTCCATATGAGATCATTATCGGGACACTGCGCTTCCGAGAGTCAAGTTTCCCAACAAATACTTGTAAAGATATTGTTTGTCACGATAATAATATTGCCACCATAACACGCACTGTTGTTACAGCAATAAATATGTAAAAAATGCAGTATGCAAATTGTATTAACAATAGAAAATTAAATCAAAATTTGCTGAATGCAAATTGCACTATAGGGAACATATGAAGGTTTCGTACAAAAGTAAGTTACAAAGATTAAAAAAAAACTAATTGATTTTTGTGTGCAAACAGATGTATATTTTTGTTTTTTGATTAAAAAACTAATTGATTTTTGTGTGCAAACAGAGGTATATTTTTGTTTTTTTCTGGAGTGTTACCTATGTGGCGGCCTCTTTTTTCTAATACAATTCACTGGTGTTCGAGACTTCTATGTGTTTGTATCATTCTGCAGTAAAACCACAGTCTCGGGTAAAGCCACTGCGTTTATTGCAGTATATTTCGATGTACCGCGATCAAACCGTCGCATCCACAATCGCATTTTATGAGAGGCGCGTCCGACGCGCACATTCAATATCCGCCTTCCTGGCTCTCGCTGCCGCGTCGTTTCGAAACGTCGCCTCGTCGCCCTCCCCTGCCTCTTTCTCACGACGATACGGAAAATGCGCAGAGTGGGGCGTCGGAGCACATGTTGACACGCCTCCAACCACCGCGCTCGGTGACTCAGGACGTGTCGACTCGCGACACGCGTCAACACGTGGTGTTTGACACGCCTGCCAATCACCTTACGCGACGCTGTCAACACGCGCACGTGGTTGGCAGCTGACTCAACTCTGTTACCTTGTACCCGTGTGCAGCGCCAGCGTGGCGAAGTCATAATTAGCTTCCGTACGAATGCGATTCTGCATTACATGAAGACGGCAACAAGTAAACCACGACACTTGGTCGTTGAGATGATTTAAAATCCGCTGCATGCGAAGTTCCTAGATAGAAGACGTACCTCGTGATTCATGCAACTAAAGACGTTCTTCGTGTCACCAACGCAGTAATGGTGCTGTTTTAAAGAATCGAATTCCAGCGCGCAGTAGCGGAACGCAATAAAGTGCCTTCATAGATACGTTCTTATGTAGGGTGATAACAACTGAGCCAAGTCTTCACTACAAAATTATTTTGTATGTTTTTTTTCAAAGTGCACGTAACATTGAGTGATTTAGCTCAAGGACTTAGTGTTGTCTAATAGTATATGTGACATTGTAAGAGTAAAGTGGAAGTTCCTCCCAACTCTCTGCTCTTTAGCAGAGCGAGCGCTGGACAGGAGGAGACCTGCTCTCCAGCTGTCGCTTCGCTAATGGGTCATTCCATGTCAAACGTCCAGACGTTGCGCTCGACCCCTTCCGATTTTTAAAAAAGATTTATGGCTTTTTGCTACAATGTCCGTAGCCATGCCCTGAAATAGTTTTGGCGAAAAATGTTTTTTGATGACGTCAGCGCGGTTTTAACTTTTAAAAACAGCGTGAAGCTAGGCATCACTCAATCATTGATGAAAAATCAGCTTTTTAGTAAAACACCTAACAATATTTTTTTTCTGAAATTTGTACGGCTTTCGACTTACAATGTGGTTGGGCTTGTGAAGTTTTGTTTAATTTAAATATTTTTCTAAATAACTAAACATTTTAGAAAATTTTAACATTTTTGTTATTTTATTAAAAATATCTAATTGCTCCCGGGACTTATTAGAACTTTTTACCGGCTGCCCGGCAGGTATATAATCTATAAAAACATTTTAAAACCACTCAATAATATATTTTGCAGTAAACAAAAACCCTGAAGTTGCAAAAAAAGTGTGCTTTGACGCATAAACAGCCGTTTATTTCACCCTGAGGTGGTCCAAGTGAAAATATAAAATATGATGGGTTTAGAACAACAATCGATAATCTTTTCATTCTGAAAGTTTAATCAAAGTAATTTTTGTTTAAAGCGAGAAAACAATTTTTGAATTTGAACTCTCGCACCACAACCCGGCGTCGCTTCTTCGCCCCACAGCACGCCACCTGCGACGATAGCTGACACAATTAGGTCCAAAGAAAGAACTGAGTTTTCTGCCGCTTCCCCTTGTCCGTCTTTCCGGCTGCAAGGAAAGAAACGGCGGGTATCGTGTAATAATCGGAGGTGTTGCCTGCGCGTAGCAATAACAGGCCCGTTGTGCCCTTTGTACCCGAGGGCGGCTCGGAACGCGATGCCTAATACGGGCGGCATCAGTTGACGTGGACTTCTCCTAAAAGGGAAACGCGATAATATCGCCGCGAAATCTAGCCGTCACGCATACTACGGTGAAAAGCGGAACTATTCAGCGACGCAAGAATTTGCCGTTTCAAAGCCGATTTAAACACAAACGAGGCGTGAGCCTCCAACTGCGCGCATTCGTTAACACCACATCGCCTCGTCGTATGAGATTGCCCGTTCACGGGGCTTTTGTGTTGCTGTCTGCATCTGGCCTCACGTCGAGAAGAGAGAGCGATTGCGATGTGTATGTAAGAAACCGCAAGCTTACTAGTGGATGCTCTTACCTGGCAGCGCTAAGCATTTGCTGATATCAAGACATTGGAAGAACACAGGAGGACACAGCCGCGCAAAAACAATCAAAATGGGAAAGGCCATAAAGCAACAAGAGTAGAAAAAAGCCTTTTCCCACCAAGATGTACCCGACAACGCGAGGTCTACCTGCGTGCGCACACCGTGACACCGTCGCACGCGTTGCCGGGCTCGACGATGGCGTGCTGTACAGTAGAAGAGACGCAAGGAACGACGCCAGATTGCGGCGCGAAAGCTCAACTTCAAAATGTTTTTTTCCCTTTAGAACAAAATTATTTTCATCAAACTTTCAAGAAAAAAGGAAATAAACATTTTTGTAGAAGTCACCATGTTACGTATTTGTCTTTGGGCCACCTCAAGGCAGAATTGACGGCTCTTTAAACGGAAAAACGCAATTTTGCACAAATTTAGTTTTTTTTTTCTGCAAGATATTTAGTTGTACGGCCTGAAACCTTTTTTTTTGTGTACATTACACCTACAGGGCTGTCAATAGGAGTATTTACAGTCGCATGCAGCAAAGCCATACTTTGTTACAAAAAACAAAAAATATGCTAAAATGCCCATATATTCTTTATTTTTTAAAACTGCTTCGAGCATACCAAATTCCATGACCATTATCCTTATTACATATCAATCCCAATACCATATGGTTTTTAGGCAAAAATATTCCAGTGTTCTGTAAAAAATCTCACTTTTCATGGATTATTGAATGACCCTAGTTCCACCCCTTTACTAGTTCAAACCGCCATCACACCATGAAATTTGTTTTTCGTCAAAAAATTACGTTAGAGAGGCATCACAAACGTTACAGTGAAGAGCCATCAATTTTATTTTAGGAATCGTAGGTGGCCGTGGAACCTTTGTCATGGCATGGAGAAGTCCTGGACACTTGATGCCGCCCGTCGTTTAGGCATCGCGTTTCGAGCCGCCCTCGGGTATAAAGGGCACAGCGGGCCTGCTATTGCTACGCGCTGGCGGCACCTCCGATTATTACACGATACGCGCCGTTTCTTCCCTTGCAGCCGGAAAGACGGACAATGGGATAGCGGCAGAAAACTCCGTTCTTTCTTTGGACCTAATCGTGTCAGCTACCGTCACAGGTGGCGTGCTGTGCGGCGAAGAGGCGTTAAGAAGCGACGCCGGGTTTATGGTGCGAGAGTTCAACTTCAAAAATTGTTTTCTCGCTTTAAACAAAAATTACTTTGATTAAACTTTCAGAATCAAAAGATTATCGAATGTTCTTCCAAACCAACCATATTTTGTATTTTTACTTGGACCATTTCAGGGTGAAATAAACGGCTGTTTATGCGTCAAAACACACTTTTTTGCAAATTCAGGATTTTTGTTTACTGCGAGATATTTAATTGAGCGGTTTTAAACATTTTTTGTAGATTATATACATGCAGGGCAGCCGGTAAAAAGTTGTGTTAGGTCCCGGGAGCAATTATATATTTTTTAATAAAATACCAAAATGATAATTTTTTAGTTTTTTAGCTTTTTTTAAATATTTAAATTAAACAAAACTTTACAAGCCCACCCACATTGTAAGTCGAAAGCCGTACAAAGTTGAGAAAAAAGACTATTAGGTGTTTCCCTAAAAAGCTGATTTTTCATCAATTATTGGGTGATGCCCAGTTTCATGCTGTTTTTAAAAGTTAAAACCGCGCTGGCGTCATCAAAAATATTTTTAGCTAAAACTACTTCAGGACATGGCTACGGACGTTGCAGCAAAAGGCCATGCATTTTTTTTTTTAGAAATTGGAAGGGGTCGAGCGCAACGTCTGGGACGTTTGACATGGAATGACCCTAATGAAACACCTCCTGAATTTAAGACCGTGGCGCTCCGAGTTGTCGACGTTATAATAGACGGAGAAGGGAGGCCATGGGTAATTTTACTAGACTACCTCTGTTGTGGAAGTCCCGCGGGAGGGGGGGGGGGGGTACTTTCCGTACTCACTTCAGTCCGCCTCCCGTTGTTCGAAGCGCCATCTAGATTTTCGTTTCAAAACTGTTTGTTTCATAGAGCACGGTAGAGCGCCATCTAGACGCTGCTCTTCGAAAAGTATACGTATCCCACAGAATACACTGCAGTCCCCATAGCGGCCGTCCGGCGCGTCGAGCGACGGGAGGTGAGTCGTGGGAGTGAGGGGTGGTACTGCTTGTGGAAGCAGCGTCTATGAGCAGTTCCGTAACTTAGCTAATCTAATAACGTTGGCCATGGGGAAGCCTCGTCGAGAAAAGACGCCCGCTTTGCGGTCCTCTTTACCCCGGCCGCGTCGTCTGCTCACTCGGGTCGCGTGGTTTGTTCGTGTGCATTTATCCGGCCATATTATGCGTTTTAAATGCGCAGTCTCCTATAATTTATTATGTATATAATAAAAACATAATATACAACACGTTACCAAAGTTTAACGTAAAAAAATTATATTTTTAATCATCCCGTAACTGTGGCACAACAGTGCCATCCCGTTGTTCCCCACACTTCTCGAATGAACCTGCCCAGGTAACCACATTTACTTCCCTCACACTGGCTCCGCCGATCCTAGTAAATTTACGCTGTGTGTGAGCTGCTGATTGTCTGAGACGGAACGCCGAGACATTTCAAAAGAAAAGGGAAACGAAAAAAAACAAAATCCATTTTCCGCCGCAAGGACCGCACACGAGATAGATATGAGTCAACGCCGTCAAGCCTTTCGTCCCAAGCTTCTAGCCGCTGCTGTTGGTGTGTGGTTCTTTTGTATTCTTTTGATACTACGCCATTTACGTGAATTCGCGGTCCTACTATGGTGTGAGTGACATGTGTGGTCACTATAAAAAAACTGGTCGATTATCGATAGACCTCTTTCCGTCGACAGCGAGAAAGAGTTCTTGCAGTTCGTCTTACATTTTTTCGTGGTGGATATTGCGGGACGTATGGATACGATTGACAGGCGAGAAATAACTTATTTACGGGCTTTGCTGGTCATAGAGGAGGCGAGTATAGTGCTGCAGACGGTTTCCTTAACCTCGTGATAGAATGGAATCTCGCCCTTCGTCGTTATCCGTGTGCAATTGCGTCGACACTTGTTAATACGCGTGGTAACAATCAAGTTTTTGCTGGAAGGTGAATAACAATCTCATGTGCGTCGTTTGTGCTTCTGTGCTTATTTATACTAATGTCATTGTATTGCGTTTACCGCGTTCATGCTAGAATCCTAGCTGTATTAAAGGGGCCGCATGCAACGATATTCGCTTGGAATGTTTTCCACTTTACACGAGCTTACAGGCATTAGTGGAACCGAAGTACACTCGCACGCAACGCCACTGACCAAGAAACTCCTTTGTTGCGGTGTAATTTCAAGGACAAAAGCGATCATTTTCATTCAATCTCTCCTTTGCAAAAATTTGATGACGTAACTGGGGGTCGCAGTATCCTTAAGAGACGACATTTGAATGCGGCTCATAAATTGGGCCAGAGCATTGCGTGAGCACTCGATTTGGGTTCGTGAAAATCAAGAGCTCGAGAAGCATTCGGGTAGTGGCCCGTGTCCAATCGCCGCAATGAGGACAATAGCCGAACCATAACAATGTCTGGAACTTTGGCGCGCGTCCTGTGCCTTGCCAACCCCAGCGCGTGGGTATGATTAACATAGGCGGCATATAATCGGCTCCAGATCACGTGGCCGCTTGTTCTGGCTGCGGCTTTACGGGGTGAACCTGCTCGTTTTTCTTTAATTTTGTGGCGACTTTCATTGCGTGTGGTGAAAAACGAACCCGTATTTCCTAGGTCATTAACATCAGGGATTCGTTCTAAGCGGTATTTGCGCACAGTACAAAATTTGTTGCATCGCCCCTTTAAGGTCGTAGCATTGTTTAATGAAAAATAAATTACTTTTCTGTTCTAAAGCAGCTTGAGCCCAAAGAGAGAAGCGGATAATTTTATTGTGGATAGTAAAAAAGTTTAGAACCACTGCCAAAAAAAAAAGGTGATATATTGTCACGAATAAAAACATAAATTTGATTAATTAAACTTAAAATGAACGTTTAATGCGACGAACTTGTGACGTGAAACATAAGGTAGCAAAGACCTTACCTATATACTTTAACAGTGACGGAATGACGACTCCCTCAAGCTACCTCAAGCGCGTGGGTATTTGTAAGTTTCCGAGCTCAAGCAAACAAGATTCTCGAATCATCTGGAACATTCCAGTCATGCAAAGAAAATAAAGATAAAAAGGTCAAGCGCTGGCGGGGTCAAACCCCAGCCAGTGGCGTGAGAGTCGAGCATGCTGCTGAATCAGCTATTCGCAAGCGGCAATATTTTCATTAAATATTTTTATATGATTGAATCAGCCCGCGATCCTGAGTGACAAGCGACGCAAGCTGATCTGCCGAACCCATAATGTCATTCGATGATAATTACATCAATTTCGCCACGTGGCGCGGTATAATGGGAGAATTCAGTGACCGCATGCGTTAACATCGCTTATATGATTGCAAGCGACACTTGTCTAGCCGTGTCCGCGTTGACTACGTCTACCTGATTTTTAACTGTGATCTGTTTTGCTCTGTCCAATCACTGCGTGTCTCACCATTTTCTCGAAGTATTTCTGTATAAAATATGCATTCCTACAGCAATAATTGCGTGACTCAATGTTTTCGAATTAAAACAATCAGATTTTTCTATAGACGTCTTCTACGCATACCTCGTGCCATCTCCAACCGATTATTTAGCGGTGTAATAATTTGCCCATGTAATAAAACGTTTTCTAGCCCCATTGCTATGCGCAGCTTTCGTGGTAGCGAATACACTCTAAGAAATGTGTGTGCCTCTACTTACCCGCAAAACACTCGAAGGGCCAATCTCTGCGATCTATGATGTCAGCTCAGCGAATGATGAGGCGGAATATCCGTTTAGACCTAAAAATGAAGTCTGCGCTGTGACATTACGCAATGCATAGCGTCATGCTTGCATTGCGTAGTGCCACAACGGAGACTTAATTTTGAGGTCTAAACAGATGTTCCACCTCATCATTCGCTGAGCTGATTTCGTACATCGCAGAGATTGGCCCTTCGAGTGTTTTGCGGGTAAGCTGACACGCAGGCATTTCTTAGGGTGTAGGACATGCTTATGTGATTAAATGCGCGTCGTTACGACTGTCGATCCACGCGCGTTGCCTTCGCTTCGACGTGCGGCCCCGATGGCCTTCCTTTGTGACGTCACGAGAAGAGCGCTACGGCCTTTGCTTCTAGAAGGAGATGGTTAAAGTTGAAAGAAATGGGAGGAGCTTCGCTTTTACTCTTTAAGCTGGCACCGATTATACGCCGCCATTTTACCGCAGAAGTTTGTAGATATCCGTATTATTGAAGCACTCGAGGTGACATTTTTTTTATAGGGGTGTACAAACACCGGTTTGATTCGAATAGCACTGCGTCGTTCTTTACATGCACAGTGAAAGGAAAAGCCACGGCAACCGGTTTTCTTAACCATGTTAAAGCTAGGATGAAACTGCGTTATTTGACACGAACCTCGTTTTCGCGTACCTCGACATTTTTCCCTCCGCGAATTGTGCTTCTGTCCTGTAGGTTGGATGTCGCTACTTCTAAAACAAATTGCGCATAATTTTTTGTTTGTTTTTGCATACGAGACATATTTTGCAGCATGCCGCCACCTGCGCTACGTCCCATCATATGATCGCACAGATATATGCATCGTCGACATATGGGGATGATGCTGATATCTATTCAACAGAATACACCCAACTGTTCCAAAAAAAAAAAAAACTACTTCGGTGCGAAGTTGCCCAAAGTTCTGAATGCAATCTCGGCTGCGAGTCATATTGCATAGGGATAAGTGGCGGAGTTGGGAGAGGCAGTAACGGCATTATGTTCCCTACATATAAACACGACCTCGCTGCAAACGAACCCAGTAAACAGGACTGCTATGTATACAAGCCTGGAGGAAGCAAACAAAAAACATAATTGAAAAAAAAAAACGAATATAGGCGCGCGTTTTTTTTTTAATGTTTCTCGCGTTCCGGCTTTGAATATCAAAGCGATCGCTCGAGCAAAATGTGTTGCTCAAAGAACCAAAAAAAGAAAAACATTACGAGCCGCCAACTATTCGACGAGCGCATGAAAAGAGAAATATAAAAACAAAAAAAACCCCAAAAACATGGCAAGACGACAAGTAGAGTCAAAGAGTTAAAGACTACACCACGAGCGGAATCTTCCGGGGCGTTTCACTGAAAGTAGGCAAAAAGCGAGTACGTCGACAAAAAACAGCAATGACAACAACAAAAAAAACAAAAAAAAGTTAAAAGTAAAAACGAACGTCGTTCGTTTCGGCACATAATCAAGAAGCCGCCCATGGCATAAATTGGACGGCAGCGCGGGTTCTCCGTCAGCGAGACAAGCACGCGCCTCCACGTGTCTCCGTTCTGCATTGTCCTCCGCCTCACCATACGGTGGACCGCAACCGACGCTACGAGCCAACCGGAGCCAATCCATATCTCGGAGGGTGTCACGTGACCCACCGGTCGAGGCGGATCCAGCGACGAGCAGAGCGCCAAGTCATGTGGCCACGCGTGAAGCGCTGGATTGTCCATAGACTTACGCTTAGCATCAAATCCGACCGTAGCCAAGGCTCCACTATCCGACGTAACCAATCAAACAACCTAAAAAAAATAAAAAAATAAAAAGTACATTGTTAGTGTGTTTGTCGCCTTTGGTGCTTTTTTCCGTAGTGCCCCTTCCGAAATTCACGTGACACTCCCGCAGCTATGGATTGGCTTGTTATGGCTCGAAGCGCCTTCTGCAGTCCATCGCAAGCGGGAGCAGAACATATACCTGTCCCTAAACTCCCCTTCCGGTCCCGACCGATCCTCCTTCCTTCCCCTGCCCCCTTCATCTTTTCCCTTCTTTTCCCTAGTTTCCCTGCTGTCCTCTCGTGACCCATTTTTCGGGGAGGAGACTGGGTCAAGGACTGGGAGTCTGCCGCATTCCGGGTCACGGTGGCTGCGGCTCCTCGCCCGCCCGGCCAATCAACTCGCGCGGAGTGTCGGTGCCGGAAAGGAGTTCGTTAAAGTTACACGGATGCGGGCTTGCAGCTCGCTCAGATGGCGCTGTCGTTAATGGTTTATTGATGCAGCAACAGCGTGACCTCCATTGTTTTGTGGACGAGTTTTAGCGAAGAGAGCGTGTTTTTTTTTTTTTTGGGGGGGGGGGGATTTGGCTAAATATGTTATTTGTTTTCTTCTTAATAATTTATTGCGGCGTAGGACGATGACAGGAAATTATTTTTGAATGAACTGCTCCCTCTCTCTCTCTCTCTCGTCTCTCTCTCTTCTTTCTCTCTCTCAGAGAGAGAGAGGGAGTAGTATATGAGGGTGATTCCAAATAGCCTGAGACAAAGATATAATAAATATGAAAACATAACGTTTCAGAAAGTAGAAAGAACGGGAGAGGCTGGGGAACACGCAATATTGCATGCCGACCTTTTTTTTTTTTACTTTTCATTATCGTTCTCGTTATGTTTCCCATTTTTCTAGCACCTGTACCTAGAATAGCTATATCTTTATTAACGAACGAACGCCAAACAAGAATGCAAGCTAAGCAATGAATAAAGTGCAGGCGAGTTGGTGTATATTGAGCATGAAAGCGTGAGGCTGAGTTGGAAGAGTTAGAAGAGTAAGAGATGCCGGAAATAAAAAGGGCATTGAGACGTTGGCTGCCTTTATTTTTTCCGCACCTCTCACCGCTTCCACCCTTTTACATCCGCGTCTGAGGGCTTACCGTTACAGAGCAACCCACTTACAACGATACCACATATAACAATGTACCGCTTATAACGATCAGTTTCTAGAGTTTCTAGACTGGAAAGAATCAGTTTCTAGTCCAGATACAACAATAATCGGTTATAACGATTGAAATTTCGGAGTTTTCTCATTATCGTTAAAGTGGGTTGCACTGTAGCAACAAGCTGAGCTGATGAAGGCTAAACGTGATGACTTGTACCCGAATCTGGGCTTTTTTTTTATATAATAACGGAAGGCAGAAACGCGAAAAAGACTTGAACACAGCTGAATTTATGTGGACAGAAGGTGCCCTTAATTCGGTGACACTCAACAAAACGACATAAAATCCTGTTTTTAGATGTTATTATAACGTAGTATTTTAATTCGATTTAAGTTTCTGCATTTTTCCGGACCACAGTATAGGGTATTACAATAAATTAACTATCATCAGCTTGCCTGCACACTCACTCTTTTTATATAATAGAGACAGGAGTAAACTATTTTGACAAGTACAGCTCTGCCTGAAACACTCCACAAAGGGAAATATGCTCCCGAACATTACAGTTCTTCTATTTTACACAACCTCTAACGTATGCAAAGACAGCGGCCACAAAGAATCAACCAACTAACTTTAGTAGAGTTGCTCTATTGTATTTCCCCTTGTTTGGCTACGTTAGAGGTTGTGTACAATAGAAACGGGTATGGTTCGGAAACGTGTTTATCTTTTCGGAGTGTTTGTAGAACCAAATATTTACGGGAAATGCATCTAACTCCGCGAAAATGCATAATAGCCTTGGAGCCGACAGCTTTCACGTAGTTGGAACTGCTGGACGCGTGCATACTCGCGGGTTTCCCCTTTGAATGGCGACGGGTGGTTGACGCCATCTATCGGCGTGGACAGCCTCCGAGACAGCAGAGACTGCCGTCTATGCTGTCTCGGCGGATACGGTATCTCGGTGTGTCGGCGGCAGCCCTCTCCCTCGCCCCAGCACGGAAGAGCGACAGCGGGGACAGCGTGATGCGCATGCGTTCTCTCGACCGTACCGCTAGGGAGGGATTCGGCGCTATAAGCGCACTGTCTAATGCATATGAGCGGAGTGAAATGCATTCCCCTATACTTCGTTTGACCTTAAGTCTTTTGTTTAATGTTGTCTATCTAAGGGTCCCCTCTGTACGTTAAAGTACAGCTGTGTTTGAAACTTCGCCGCATTTATTTCGTCTCTTAGAAGACTCTAGTCTGGGGAAAAGGTCACCATGCTTAACTGTTTTTATTAGTGTTTGAATTGACTTTTTTGTTTCTTCATGTTTTCCATACTCGCATATTCCTTCGTGTTTCGAAACGGCTGAATTCACTTGGCAGAGGAGGCTAGCAAACTGACTAAATACTTTAACAAATCAGTGGCGCTATCATAGAAATTTTCCTAATGAAAGAACTTCGATTTTAAGGGGGTTGGGGGTGGAGGGGGGTTAAGGATTTATTTAATGTTTAAAATAAATTAGTTTATTTATTTTTCTTATATATTTTTTTGTAGAAGTTAGGAAGCACTGTTCAGAACTTGTACTTAGAATTTCGCCAAACATTCGAAGATTTGACGAAACTTCGCGCCATCTCGCCACCTCAAACCAAGAAATCCTCGGGAACACAGCATCTCCTTTCTGATTCTCATTCACCTCAATCGATGCGGCACGTGCCGCGCCACACTCCCTCTACGGTCCAGAGCAAAAAAGGAACTCCCATCAAGTGAGTTCTCGACGTCCCTTTTCGGGACTACATTATGCGACCGTAAATTAGACCAACTGCATCGCTGGTGAAACCTTATCTAACGCTCTCGCTCGTCGAGAACATTTTTCTTTTTCTTCTTTTTCCTCCCTCGTTGCTGGAAGTTAACTGAGTGGGGATTTAACACCGGTCGATCTCGGGGGATCAGGACGGGTGAGCGTTCGCGCGCTTTCGGGAACTCCCGCACTTTTTGACTCTCTTTGCTTCGGGATAGTGCGCGCTTTTTTGGCTGCGTCTCTGTTGCGGTGACCTAGTATTGCTAGTAAAGTGGGTCAGTGCCGGGCGGGTCGTTTCGAACAAGGCTGCCTTTAAGGGGTCCGACGAGACTTTTGGAGAGAGCGGCACAAACAGGCTCAACTTCTGGTTAGAGCTATGGGGTCCATCTTGCACGTTAAGGCTCCGGTCCCACGGCGATTGTCTTGAGCGGCTATAAAACGATTTTATTTTATTTATAGAAAGGGTTTTCAAAACTTCGTACCCAAAAGTAACTTTGCTAACATATTATTTGTTCTTTTGAGAATTCTAGTGCAAGCTATATATATATATATATGGCCATGTAGATATACTTATAGCATATATATATAGTGGTCATAGAGAGATACGGCCCGAATTTCTCATTTTTTTCTTCTTATATTAAAGTTGTTAGCAAAATCATGTTGTATCACATGATAGTGTTACAGTAAAAGGGACGAAAGAGTTTTGCGTTAATGAGAACACTCCAGCTAAAAACTGAGTAACTACAGATGGAAGCAAGCTGGAGAATCATGAACATCGCTAAAACATAAACCATAACAAAAACAAAAAGCAATGAGACACTCGTTTATTTAATCTATTTATTATTCTTAAATTGCGAGGACATTAGTCAAGAAAGAGACCTCGTGAAGGGTTTCCCAGCGTTGACTAAAAAGATAGAGAGCTAAAAACAAAATTCTCTCTGATTATATTCTCAGTTGAGTTAACAATGATGTGTGTGCCGTTCGTTTTATGATACATTTTGCTGTTTCATTTTTGGTGTCGGCGTTTAGTTGTGAATGCAAAACTGTTGAGGAGGCGTTGAATTTTAAAATGACTACAATATAAAGATGACATAGAACCTACCATCTCCAGTAGAAGGCAAGATAAAGACGCATCGTTCTCACAGTTGAACTTTCGTTTCAATAGGACTTGGTACCCTACCAAAGAGACAACGACCTGCATGATCCTTGACCCTTTCGTAATTTAGCCGATTGTTCTGCACGATGGTAATGCTTGTCTCTTAGTATGGCTCCCCATAAGTAGCAATACAAGACGCCTACTAAATTTAGCGGGAAAAATAACCACTCCACGCGGTCACGCCCCGTCGTGTGACATCGCAATCTTCTCGCTAAACAGGGTTATCTCTACGCTAAATATAGCGGGTAAACGCTCCGCGTCACATCACAGGGTCACGTGACGTCCCATTGTCACGTGAAACTGTGACTTCCCACCAAACTTAAAGAATAGCGTTTCCTGCCGAATTTAGCTGCCAGCAACACTATACACCGTACACCAAACACACGCGCAGGGACCGAGTCCGCAGCGTATCCTCGCAAACGACGACCGTCGCTGTAATACAAACACGTCACCCCAAAACGCTGTAGGGCGGCGATCGGCGGCCGAGCAGTGTGTAAACAGCGTACCACTGCTCTGAGCACGTGGAGCAAAAAACTCGCGCTGAAAAATTCAGAGATCCTGGCGTTCAGGACACACCCCTCCCCGTTTCGATCTGGATGAGCATCGTTTAGACCGGCGAGCGGTCGTATATCACTATATACTGCGTGACGCACTTTAAAAGACCCCAGGCTGGCGGTGCGTGCTGCACTGGCTAAATGTCTCTTTACGGCTGAGACACCCAACACCCACTGAGGCAGTACAAGCATACACTCAATTTACAAGACTCTCGGAT
The DNA here is from genome assembly GCA_037355805.1 of Ixodes ricinus. NCBI lineage: Eukaryota > Metazoa > Arthropoda > Arachnida > Ixodida > Ixodidae > Ixodes > Ixodes ricinus. The sequence goes on along the minus strand of JAZHYW010002442.1, from coordinate 39,244 downwards.
ATTGGCCGACAACACTGTCGGTCGCACTGCGAACACGTCATACACAAGACAGTCTGCTTACACTGCCTCAGCCGTGCTTCTTTCTACGCTAGGTGGTGCAAGCTACCGCCATATATAAAGGGTACAACCATTAGCATCCATCCATCCATTCATCCATGCTTCCTAGTACGACGATGCTGTGAGATTGGTCATACAAAAACTGTTACCACATACGTTTCGAAGCATAGGTGTGCATGAAGAAGCCATGCTTCGAGCATTCTTAAGGCGTGTCCGCGGACAATTTTGTCATCATGTCTACATGATGTATAAGCAGCTGGATTGCGGCTTCAGACACTGTATTTACACTGCGTGTATCGGTAAAGCATCCTGGCGCGCCTTCCACGAAACGGGTCGACTTAGCGTCTCGGTGGGCGGCAACTTCCTTCGCTCACGCGGAACCTCGCCTCGTTCCTCTGGTGTAATGCGGCGAAGCACTTCCTTCCCCAAACGGTTTTTTTCGGACGGACTCGCCGATCGAACTTCTAGACAAGCGAGAAACAGGCTGGCTGCTCCCGTCAATTTGCATAGCCTTTTTTTTCCCCGTCATTGTTTGAGGCACCGTTTGAGGCGTGCTTTATTTCTGTATGATGATTACCTTGGTCATACGAAGAATTGATCGACGATCAATGGGATTCATCCAATGGAAATGCGGCAGCATTGTCTATCGGATGCCTCTTTCTTCGCTTTCGCAGCACGCATCCGTTACCTTGCCTCTGCGGCAGCAGCCAAACGACGCTTACGCTTTTCTTCTGTCTCGGCTTGATGTCGCGAACGCGTGGCGTCGCTTTCTTCCGTCGTTGCTCTTTGTTACGGTCAGCCATATCACTCGTGGAAAGAACCACACCCGTCCCCGGAGCGGCAACTGAGGTGGGTCGCCAACCAATGCGGCGCGGCGCCTGCTCCTCTCCGGCTCCGCGCCAGCTCGAGCCTCTGAGCTGGCGCAGAACTGGAGAAATCCTCGAGCCTCCTCAAGGTTGTCCTAGGGGTCGTCCTTGAGGTTGTCCTAGAAATCGTCCTTGAGGTAGTCCTAGGCATTGTCCTCGAGGTTGTCCTAGATGTCTAGATGCTTGAGGTCCTCCTAGACGTCGTCCTCTAGGCATCGTCGTAAGTCGTGAAGATAGCTTCGCTGGTCTTCCATCTTCACGTGGAGTGGAAGGACTCTACGTTTGTTCTATTAATATCGGAAGCAAAGATCACTTACCTCGGAAGTATCGCGGACACTAAAGGGAGCCATCGGACGAGGAGAAGGACTCACTGGAAGGACATCTCGTCCGACGCCGCCCTCTGGTGTCCGAGGTAGTTGAAGTGAAGTATAAAGTAACTCGAAACTAATTAGAAGTAATAGAAAAAGTAATGAAATAATCAATTTAGCTAATATTTTAAATGCGCTGTTTTTATTACCTAAAGTAATCAAAACAGTCACCAAACGGTCAATTAAGCAGACTGGTCTACCGGGCTAAATAGCAGCTCAAACCGATCAAAAGGGTAATCAAAGTATAAAGCAAATTTTGCTCACAAGAACTCAATTCGATCGATATTAGTTCAAAGTAATCAGGAGCCATCCAACGGTCACTTCAGCCGAATTAATATGTCGTTCGGTCAATAGTAACTTCGAAACAATCAAGAGTCATAGCAATCAAAATTGAGCTCATGATAGATAAATTGGTGGCACAATAACTCCAAGTACTGAAAATCGTCACCAATATGTTCATTTCGCGGATTTGAAGCCCATTGGATCAAACAGTGAATAAAAAAATAAAAATATTAATCATCATGTCAATTATGCTCACAATAAATCAATTGGTTGGAAATTAGCAGAAAATAATCAAGCGTCATCACAATGACAATTAAACCGAATTAAGATAAATTGGGACAAAAGAGTAATTAAAATGTGAATTGAGCTCTTAGAAGAAAAATTGGTTGAATATGACCTCAAAGTAATCAGAAGAGTTACCACATTGTGAAAGAGGACAAATCCATTGGGTCAAGGTAACTCAAAGTCAATCAATCAATCAATCATTTTATTGCAGCTTTCAATTCAATACATGTGAATGCGGGTCCGTCAAAAGCCAATAGCGGCTTGTGGGACTGGACCCGGCAGCGGCGTAAAATAACAGAAATATTATAAAGCACAGTCTAATATGCAAAATGATAAGTTCAAAACAACATTCCAATTATTGGAGAAATATTAAACAAAATGGATCAAACACTTGCAAGATATTGTCACATAACCACAAATGAGAGAGAACCACAGAAGACACAACAAAAGAAACCCGATGCCGAAGTTGCAGGTTATATCACCAACTGATGGAAAGCCATTGAAAGCATCAAGGAACTGTACCTTTAGCAAGATAAACCAAAGTAAAACTAAATTCTGAGTTTGTTGGTTCATAATATACAGAACAGACGAACGAAGGAAGCTGAAAAATGGGACGAGAAGATTTAAACACATGACACAGGAAATATCGCTTTAGCATATTGTCCTTAAAGCTTTTTTAATTGTCGCTTTGAATCAATATCTGAAAACAAATCTGGTAAGCTGTTAAACAGATCAGGGACATAAAATGAGCGATGACGTTTTCCATACTTCGTATAAACACGCGGAATGACGAAGCGTTCACCTTCTCTCAGATTGCGTGCTAGAACACGGGGTGTCTTAAAGGACCTTAACCAGTAATGTTTGTTAATTACACATCTTTTAAATAGGGCTGAAAAACGAGGTAGACACAAAGACTCAAACAACTCATCACTTGGCGTCGAAAGAGAGTGTACGCTACTCCTTCAGAATACTTTTTAAAATAGTGTCAATTTTGTTGTGCCAGAGCATAGAACAGTTGGCATAAACAGTAATTCCATAGCGCAGTAAACCGTAGGCAAGCGCGTTGACTATCATCTTTCGAATTGGAAAAGGTAGAAACGTTTTAGTATAATATAACATGCATGAGACACTTCGCAATCTTTTTGGCAATGTAACTGAGATGAGAGTCCCAAGATAAATCACTATCAAAATAAATTCCTAGATACTTGATTGTTTGATTGAACTGAAGTGGAGTACATGTGCACTGCGCGCACTTCTGACGAATGGAACACGAAAGGAAATGACTGGGCATTTCCGCTTTAAGGGATTGTTGAAACGCATTAGTTGTGTCTTATGAATGTTCACTTTAATACAGTTTGCTTCGAACCAGTCCAATACCCGAGTGGCATTGTCTTGTAATAAAGAAATTGCATTTGATAGATCTATATGGCGTGAAAGTAATCAAAAGAGTAACTCATAATATACATTAGGCTCATAATAAATAAGTTTGCATGAAGATAAACTCAAAGTAATCAAAAGAGTCATCCCAATGTCATTTCGGACGAATTGAAGTCCGCTACATTACAAGTAACTCGAAGTATTAAAAAGTAATAGTAATGTCAACTGAGTTCATTACAGATATATTGGAGGCATGATAACCCGAAATAATCGAAAGAGTAGTCAAAATGTCAATTAGGCCGAATTAAAGTCCATTCGGTCAATAGTAACTCAAAGTAATCAGACAAGTAAATGTAATGCCGTGAGTGCGCAGGCGAGCTGGTGGATGTTAACCATTTTGTTCTTAGCCCTAGACTGAGGCAGGAAAAGAGAAAGTTTCAAAGTGAAGAAAAATGAACAGTCGAAAAAATGAACAATAGAGACGTGTTCTCGACTGTTCATTTTTTGTCTACTTTGAAACCTTCCTCTTTTCCTGCCTGAGTCTCGGGTCGAGAACAAAAAATGCAAACGTAATGTCAATTGAGCTAATAATAAATAATTTTGTTAAATATTTGCCCCAAAAATCAAAACAGTCATCGCAATATCAATGAGGAAGAATTAAAGTCCTCTGGATCAAAAACAGTAACTCTAAGTAATCAAAAGACTAATAATAATGTATGATTGAGCTCAAAAGCCGATAAATTGGCACTATAATTACACAAAGTAAACAAGAGTCACCAAATGTCACCTAGGCCGAATTAAAGTCAATTGAATTGAGAGTCAGCTCAAAGCAATCAAAGAAATAATCTTAATGTCAACAATTATCACATGAAAATTCAATCCGTTGAATACTAGCTAAAAGTAATGAAGAGTCATCACAATGGAATTCAATTCGGAATTTATGGCCAATGGGTCAAAGGTAACTCGAAGTAATCAAAGAGAAATAATAATTTCAACTGAGTTGATTATAGATCCAATTGGGGCAATAATCACACAGAACTAATCAAAAGAGTAATCATAAATTGCAATTGTGCTTATATCATCTAAACTGTAAAGCGATGTTAAGTCGAGTAATAAAAAGGTTAAACAAAACGTCCATTTAGCTAATATAAATTCGAGTGCCCCAAGATAACTCGAGGTTACAAAAAGAGTAATCAACAAAGCAATTAAGCCTCGCTAATAGTAAGGCTAGTAACTCCAATTAATCACGATACTGATCAAATGATCAGCTGTCAACCAAAAAAACCTAGTTGTATAAACAATTATTCTAAGTTACCAAATGTGTCAGCAAAACACGACCACTACAGACAATAATTGCATATATATATTCTGGACTAAATTGACTGACACCGGGATTAAATTGGGTAGCGCAAGGATTAAATGGTGTGGCGCTTGGATTAAATTCGGTGGCACTTGAATTAAATTGGCCGTCGCTTGGATTAAGATGAACGTGGGCAAACATATAGTTACTCGGTTATTCGAATTAGCGTATTAGTTGGAACCGAATAACTGGAGATTTGAATAACCAAATACGCTTCTTGATTTTTCGGTTATTTAGATATTCGAATATTTGATTATTCAATATTCAGCAGTGTCATTGAGATTTTTCGGTCGGAATACATATTTATTCCTGTAACTTTACGCCCCGAGGGTTTGCCTGTTGTGCCCGCTTGTTTCGAAAATCGACAGGGATAAAAAGAAACAAATAAGTGATGCACTTTGTAGAGGTTGGCTGTTGGCATGCCGGGTACTCTAGAGATTAAACTTCTATCTCCGGTGGAAAAATAATAAACTACTTTTTCGGCTGGACAGTGGACACAACGTCATTCATTGTGATGAAGGAGTGCTATCGGCACATAAAGCTTTTTTTATTATTTGGTCGGGAATTCAGGGTTAGTCATTTTTTTGTGAAGAGGTTCCTTCTGAAATACTCGCCGACATGTAGTTGATGCGCGACACTGTTATTGTAGACACGACATCAATGCTTTTTCCTTTTTCTTACGAACGGTTTTGTGCATGACACCGAATATATTGGTTTGTCTTAAATCTCCACGTGAGCACTTTTCGCCATACTGCTGAAGTTGATAATATCCGTTTTCGTCGAACAAAACAACCAGAAAACCGGCAATTGCTTGTTCGCACTAACAGTGTCGCACTGTGCTACATCTGACACGGCAGCGGACGTTCTTCTTTGAAGTGTTTTTTTCCACGGTGGCGGCCAGACTAATTAGGTCCGCAGAACACACTTGAAAGGGAGCGTTGACTGTCAACCATTTTCAATGCAAAGTCGCATATGTTCACAAGTCTTGCCTTGGTGAGATCGGATTGCCTGCAGAATTCAATTTATAAAAGACTATTCCTCCGGTTCATTTAGCGAATGACGTGTAAGAGCTTCTCACATATATTTATTTTGTTTCCGTTTGCTAATTACGCTTCGATGCAGACAAACCCCGGTCCGTTTTTATCCGCGTTAGTTGACAAGCCTCCGGTCTGCTGGGTTAGCAGACAAACTCCCGTTCTTTTGCGTGCCTAAGCAGACAAAAACCCCTGTTGTTGTTTTCGCCTATACAAAAAAAAATTTTTTTTAATTTTTTTGCACTATTAGACGAATTACCGCTTTTCACTCGCGTTATCAGACGAACGCATATTCTTCGCTCTCGTTAGCAGACGAACTCTTGTTTTTTCCTCATGTTAGCAGACGAAGTCTTGTTTTTTTCCTCATGTTAGCAGACAAATCCCCCCCCCTTTTTTTTTTTGTTCCCGTTTGCAGAAAAATTTTAGTTTTTTCCCCTCTCTTTAAGACAAAACACTCCGTTTTCTTTTGCCATGCTACCAGACGAGTTATCGCTTTTCGCTCGCATTAGCAGACAAACGCACCATGTACGTTTTTTATCCAAGAAACGCAAACATTCAATTTTACGAAGAAAAAAAAAACGATGCTTAAAATTACAAAGCACAGAGAAGGGTGGACACAGACGGTGTTCTCTTCTCTACCCTATGTCGTGTTTTAGCGGTGGCTTTTTCGTTATCATTTATAACAAACTCCCATGAATTTCAACAGTGATTCAACTTTTGTCGGTACTTAAGCACCTAGCTTTCTCTTGCATACATCCTAATTAACGCGAGAATTACATGAGCTATATTCGCAATACTCTATTTATGTTCATCATAAAATGTGGTATTTCTGATTTAGTGCTTGTGTGTGCGATATTGGTTTGATATTAAAAACTGAGGAAGCACAGAAATGACATACTGGGGGAATGTATACCAAAAATGAATATTTTGTTTCCTAGCTGAGCTGTTTAAAAGCGCTGTCAATAACTCTCCGTTGCAATATCACCGTTTTCTCCAGGAACCAGAAAGGTGTATTGCACACGTAGATTTATGTTCTGAAGCAAGAGTTCGCAGCATTTTTCAATAGGCACGCCGAAGAAGAATTCAGGATGCATGTACATATATAATAAGCCACCTCCGGCGCTTCTTAAGTTGTCGGTGAATAGAGAGAAATTCCTTCCGTGAAAGATGGACTGTTGGCATGCATCCTGTCTATCTATGCTGGAACGCAAACTACATGATGTAAAAAGCTGCATCGGGCACTGATTGGCTATTCTCTCGGGTCACGTGACGCGACGTTGAAATGTAGTTTTTCTCTATGCAGTTCGAGCTATGCTCGTAAAATGATGCAGTTGGCGGTGACGTCAAAATGTCGTCACGATGCACTTTAACGATGCAGTGAACTGAGTGGTCGAGACGAAGCCAGAGATCAATCTGCATCGTAAAAGATGGCGACCCTAACATCTGCATCTCTACTGTTGGGTTCGCCAGCGGATCGAGTTTTTAGAGATCACCGGGATGCTTTCGAGATGAGGGATGCGAGGTTTGTGGGGGGCGAATACCGGCTGACCAAAGGGGTGACTCGCTGGCTGTGCGACCAGCTTTGCGGAAAGCTCCAGCGGCGTCGCGAAGGGCCCCGTGTGCTGACGGTCGAAAAACAAGTCCTCGCAGCTCTGCGCTTCTACGCGGCTGGCGGTTTCCAGGAAACCGTCAGGAGCGACGAAAACATTGGTGTTTACCGGTGCTTTGTGAGTCGCGTACTTGTTGATGTCACCAACACTATCATCGATTGCCTCGGATCAAAGTGGCTGTGTTTCCATCAAACGCAAGCAGAGAAGGCGTTCAGAAAAAGGAAGTTCTTCGAGCGATGCAAGTTCAGCGGCGTGATCGATAAATATTCTAAATACTCTTACACGATTCAACACGATTGTGTTTTCACTTTAGCGCATCCCATATAAGCGATTTGGCGGAGCGAAAAGCCAAGCAAGCAACGGTAACAGGCTTAAGTTGAGCTAGTTCGTTCATACTTCAGGTAGAGAGAGAGAGAGAGAGAGAGAGAAAAAGATACTTTATTTTAAAGCAACTACTTCAGTCAGGCCAGCTGAACTAGAATAAACATACACACAAAGAAAAGACCATACACACCGTGGGACTAACAACTGATTTTCTTTTCCTCCTCTTCTACTACGAACTCTACTTGAGGGAAATATTCTTTTCTTCTTTTTTGTTTCCTACCTCACCGAAACTTTAACCCTCGAAGTAACATTTTTTCTTTCTCGTGGAGCACGAGATTAGTTGCACTAACGCAGTTAAACAAAGTAACAAAGTTAAATTTGTCGTTAGTTGTTTATTCAGCAGGAGGTTAGTAGCTGCCTGAACACGGCGACATTGTTACCCACTGTAGATAAGCAATTTAGCCAGTGCAGTACGACTGCTAGCCTGGGATCTTTAAACGCAGTAGTGATACACGAACGCACACCGGTACGATGCTCATCCAGATCGAAACGGGCAGGGGTGGGGCTCGAACCCAGGATCTCTGGGTTCTGCAGCGCGAGCTTTCGCTCCACGTGCTCCAGGTTGGTGTGGGCTAGCCCACTCGGCGATTCTCCAAAATTCCCTGTACGGAAAAAAAAAACGATGTAGTTTCAACTCAATCGCCACTGTTTGGTGACGTCAGCGGACACGTCATGGTGCAGTTTTCTTCCGAAGTAGTTTGTTGGCGATAGAGATTAGGCTCCCTCCCAACGGCGACGTCATGATGCAGTTTCTCCACCGCTTTTTCCAGCATAGACAGACAAGAATGCATATTACGTATACGCGCTTCGTAACGTTGTAGCAAACTATTCGAAAAGAGAACAGGTGGGTGCAACGGAAAATTGTGCCGGAGAACGGAGATACATTCTAATTATTTGACGCAAACTGCGAGCCGCGAGCAGACGCGAGCCGACAATAAAAGAACTGCCAAGGGCCGAGACGGCAGTGCCTCGGCCCTCGACTACTGCCTCTACGTTCTTTTTGTTTCTTTCTCCCTTAACGTCGACCTTGTTTTTGCGAGGCTATCACCCCGGCAAACCTGGAGTAGAACCGAGAACGAAGAGAGCAGGCCACGTGCCGCCCATACGGTACCTCCCTCGCGCAGGCTATTAATCTTCGTTTTTTCCGCGTTGCGACTAGCGTTTCGCCATCGCATATCGTCGAATTAGCCTCGCTCGGATTTGTTGCCGAAAGCCTGATACCGACTGCTTGTTGGTTAAGCAAAACATAAAAAATAGGAAAAAATATTCCGGTGCCGTGACGTGTCTCGCAATTGAACCCCGTGACTGCCGAGGCGCTGCGCGCTCTGCTGCGCACAGTTAAGGTGCAAGCCCCCGTGCATGACATTTTGGTTCTTTTTTGACTGTTTATAACTTTCTTTCTATGTATCCTACAATTATAAAGTTAATGTCAAATTAAAGAGCCCTTTTTCAACAGTACTTTAATGTCTCGATAGTACGAATATTTTTAGTTGTTAGTTTATTATTCAGCTTTTAATAGACCAGTTTGTAATAGTGAAAAAATATTTCTCAAGTTATAACGCCCCATCGTCCACGATATTTTACGTGAGTGCATGGTTGGATATAATTAATTAAAAAAAGTAAACAAGGAACTGTAAAGATAATGTATATTTAATAATGAAAATAAAGTTTAAAATGGTATTATTTTATGGGGCCATAAAATCGGAATCACGTCAACTAATCAAAATTACGAGATATTAAATTACGAAGCATCCTTCGATATTAAATTTTCCAGAATTTCTATATTGACATATTACACTTTAAGAATGTTATTAGACCTCAAACGTTTTCCATTCAGTTACGACGAATTGCAGTTTCTTAATATATTACTCGACTCTTAATTATGCTTCACCTCTCTCATTATGCATATCGGATTGGAATAGCTTGCCCACAGGCTTGGCAACTACCAGTGACCATAAATATTTTTTGCAGCTGATTTCTAAAATGTTCGAAAAATGTTTATATAATGATGTTTCCAAACTTTTTCTTCATTTTTTTAGTGTTTTGTAGTCTTGTTTTTGAGCCTTGAATATGACACCCCCTTATGTAATGCCTCCCTCAAGAGGCCCTTAAGGTAATACAAACGAAATGAAATGAAATGAAATAAAATACAGATGGCGACACGTGTTCAAGAATAACTTGATGTGCATTTTTCGTCGTGTGCCGCTTGGAACGTCACGTAAAAGACAGAAAAAGCGCCAGATGTCAGGGTGTCAGATGCCTGGATGCCCGCAGTGAGCGAGCCAGAGATGTCAGAAGAACAAGAACGAGGGTGCGCACAGCTGCTTTTGCGCGCTTTCTACTGTGCGTCGGTACACATGCCTGACGCGATCCAAATGAATCGGGCGCCATGAATGGGATTCCGCCATTTAGGATTCCACCACGTATGCGGAAACATTTGAATGTTTTTATCACTTGCACAAATCATTTCCGCAATCAAACGATGCTTGTCGGAGTGGTTCGACAATGTTTTGTTTAAAAAACCACCTCGGTGTCTCTTAAGTTGCAGTGATATTAGAACAAAACTCAAAAAATTAAAACGTCTCAGTGTCTCTGAGCCGACGCGCTGGCCCAAGAGTACATATTTGTCAGGTTTAAATATCGGCCAAAGTGCCCGCAATCTGACGGAGGCCCATCTGAGATTTCGGTTGCATGTCAAAAGATCTCCAGTTAATCAAAATAAACCCGCATTTCTTTTTCTTTTGTTTATTGGGGCGTGTTAAGTGATTTTTGTTGGTTAGGCTTGTAAAACCCTAAGATCTGAACATTCGCTTTGCTTTGCCTTAGTTCGGAGCCCAGCTAACGCTACAGGCTGTTCAAGCCACTGAAACAGCGCCAACGAGCGCGAGGTAAAGCAGTTGGTTCTCTTTCTGTGCCTGTGCTGTCGGGCTAAACTAGAGCCACTAAATAACCTACGCTTCATACACATCTTGGTGCTTAAAAATATGGTTGTCAGGTATCTGAATCTTTATCTGAAATTACAGGAAACGCTTTTCCGTCCTCAAGAAATGTTTAAGCAGTTCGCGACAAAGCAAAGCAACATTACGTTAGCTTCCTAACACCGAAACTAATGCTGATGAAGTCGCACTTTTGAACCATGACGATCGGCAGTTGCGTTTGATTTGTACTCCCTACCAAGATGGCGGCGCCCGCAATAATATCGGGGAAAAGAGTGCCGATACTCTAAGCGTATCTCATTTGGATTAGCTCACAGGCTAAACCAAGAGCGATGGGGGATCGTTGGCCGAGTGTGTTGTGGCACCGCAGATCAAAGTGCCCGCCAATGCCCTGTGACGTAACAATGTACCACAAGGTGTCGGGGCAGTCAGAAGGGATCGAGGCATCGACCTACGCCACTAAAAGTGGGTTCGCCGGTAGTTACGTGAGTTTCACTCCTCGTGCTCTCCGCGACCGTGCCGAAGCTTTTTTTGTTTTTGTTTTTCTGGTCTTTTCCACGAGCGATCGTAAAACAAAAACCAAGTTTCAGTTCCACCAGCTTTTTTATCGCTGTGACCATTGGTTAGTTTGCGGGCTGTAAAAGTTGAGGACGAAAAGTCAGTGGATCGACGTGATGAAGGTCAATGATGAAAGCGTTGCGAGTACAAGCCAGAGTACAAGTGCATGTCATCACTGCGATGTTACAAAGCCATACGGGCACAAAAAAAACTAACAAGTTTGAAAAAAAATTTAAAACGCTCGCAGAAATTACGATTGCTAGCATACGACACCCCCGATCGCATTGCTGAAGGTTCAGACACCTAGGTCGTCGAATCATCGGATACTCTCTAGGCTGGAGATGCCTGCCGTCTAGAGTATACGAACTGATGAGTGTACCAAATACAAGTAAACGTCGATCATGAAGTACGTGTTTTGTCTAGAACATGAGTAGAACTTGTTTACTAGGTTCAATGACTCCACTTCTACCTTTACAGCAACATTAGGCGATGAAAAGCAAATAAAAGAAAACTTATCTCCTTGGATTGCTCGCGGAGGTGTGGACAATAATAAATAAAAAAAAAAATATATATATATATATATATATATATATATATATATATATATATATATATATATATATATATATATATATATATATATTACACGCGGTCGCGGTAAGCAGGAGGGATACAACTCACGTGACTCCCGGCTATGCTTACCTTCTGACCGCAACGACATCTTGCGGTACATTTTTACGTTACAGGGCACTGGCGTGCACTTTGAATTGTGCTTCGTATTTCTATTTTTTATATAAAAAATACCTAACTCTAAAGTGAAACAATTTTTTGGTGATGTCCTGATACACCTTTTAACGCCTATAGCATAAAAAAACAATTTTTGGGGGCCTGTCAGAGGCTCTTTAAAGGCCTGTTCAAACTAGTTCAAACATACAGGCGAGCGCTCAAGCATAGCGCTGACCTCGCGCTAAGTGCGTGCTGATGGTATCGTTCACCAGCTTTGTATCGCACCGTCAAAACTATTGCTCATGGCAGACGATGAGCAGCTGACGAGACGCGAGCAGCGCTACATCAGCAATTCACTGCACGTGAGAACCGGCCTTTACACTGCCGCCTTTAAGTTCAGCGGGCTGACGTCCCCATGAGTGTACCGGACAGCGTTCCTATGACGTCACGGGACGTCAGTCTCACGTAATGTCACGTCACGTGCCGTCACAACATCTCTACCGATTCTATCGGAATTCAATGTCACGTGAGTCCATCTCTCACGTGACGTCACAATTGAATCCCCTGAATTTAAAGCAAAGCGTTTCCTCTGAAGTCACAATCTCGCGTGACGTGACCATGTCACATCACGTCCATAGACTAAACACGCACGGGATCGGCCCGAAGTGCCATTTGCTGGAGATTTATGCATGCGCGAAAACACGGGTGAGTTTCTTAGCATCCGCGTTTTCACACTGCCAGCCTTCCGCCTGCAACACGAGTGGATACTTTAGCTCACCCTCGCACTTTTCACGTGCTTTAAAGGGCGCTGCAACGATATGTTGTACTTTTCGGAAATACCGCTCAGAACGAAACCCTGACGTTTATAACCCATGAAACGCGCTAATACCTCTCCCCACACAATGGTAGTCGCAGAAAAAAATTAGACCAAAAACGAGCAGACTGCAGTCCCTCAACTTGCAGACAGAACAAGTGGCCACGTGATCTGGAGCCGAGTATAAGTGGTATAAGCCGTCAATGTTTGTCATAGCCGCGCGCTGGAGTTGGGAAAACACAGGACACGCGCCGAGTTCCAGACATTGCTAGGGTTCGGCTATTGTTGTCATTGCAGCGATTGGACATGAGCCACCGTCCGAATGTTTTTCGAGCGATTGATTATCACGAGCCCAAATCCAGTGCTTTTGCAATACTCGGGTCCAATCTACGAGTCGCATTTAAATATCCTAATTCGGGGGACTATGCAAACACCAAACACGGTAGGATGGATATAATGAAAAGGCGCGCTTTCCGCCCTCACAATGGAGGTAGCTCCTCTCTGTCACCCAGCTCGGTGGGGTCGCTGCGATCTCACCCCTCCTAAGGTTTTTCAATGTGTTTGCGTTTGTCTTTCAAGTAGCGTCAAATGCGCCAGTGCACGAGGCCTTGTCCCGATCGGCCTTTGGAAGAAAATGACGGCGTGGCACTGGACATGAGCGGCCCTTGGAAGTGGATGGCGGCGGAGCACCCACTCGTGGAACGTGCCCTGCGTGCTTCCAGAACAGTTGGCGGTACTTGTAAGCGTGCATTTTATCAAGGGGCTTTCCTCGGAGATCAAGCCCCTCGATGTGTTTGCGTTTGTCTGGCAAGCGTAAAATCTGCCAGTGCATGAGGCCCGTGTCTCGAGCGGACCCTTATATGAAAATGGCGGCGTAGCACCAACTACAGTCACTAATACCCAATTCACACGACAGTAAAGGTACCTTTATCTAAGGGGTTTTTATTCTCTGCGGCCAATCAATTAACGATCTTCCGCGCGTGGCGTGTGCTCGCGACCCAAGAGCACGGGCTCATTCGCCGATAGCAAAGGGCCTATGTTAAAGGTACCTTTATGTTGACCGTGTGAATGGGGTGTAAATAAGCTACGCTTTCAGAGTACCGCATTCCTTTTCTTTGGCGATTTACCGACAATATATTCGCTCTATCCACACTGTAAAAAATGGACCGTAAATTTTACGGTCAAATACCAGGCAGCTGATGCTGCCAAACTTGTACAGTAAAAATAACGGTGCACTGTATATCCGCTTTACGATAAATTTAAACGGTGACCGTAGAAATCTACGGTCGCCGTTCAAATTTACGGTAAAAAGATTTACAGCGCACCGTTATTTTTACGGTGCAATTAAAACGGCGACCGTAGTTTTCGACGGTCACCGTTTAAATTCATCGTAAACCAGATTTACAGTACACCGCTATTTTTACTGTACAATTTTGGCAGCATTAGCTGCCTGGTATTTGACCGTAAATTTTACGGTTCATTTTAATGCGATCGTAAAGCGTTGAAAACTATGGTACTGGACCACACATTATAGTGATTTGAACAGAGAAAACATACAGCATAAAAAAAAAGTCGGCCGAGTATTTTGGGGCTGTTGTGTTGCACTGTTCAACTGACTTTAATCGCGCATATCTTAAGTGAATAAGCAGTCACGCACAGACAATTTTGTCTGTCGCGAGGTCGGCTGCTCTTGCAGCGTCCGATGCATTAATATTCGTGAATGTGCTGTCAAAGGAAAGTAAAAAGATGTTATATTTATTTGCATTTCCATGTATATTCCGACATGTCGTCAATTAACTGAAGAACCTTTTTGTTTACGTATGTTTTCTTGTTTTTTACTGGGGTTCCTCGATCAGGATTTACCCCAACGACATCTGTAAAACAGATATACGAAGTAGTTTTTTGACATCCTCAGCTCATAATACGCGTTAAAAAATAATGAAACAAGAAATACCTAAATTGGCCAGTGACTAAAGCTTTTGAAGCACTGCATCTTTTGAATATGCCTAAGTAGCCTGGCAGTTAATCTTGTAAATTAATAAAACTCCCCCATATGAACTTCTAAATTCACAAAGACACTTTTTTACCAATCTCATTCCAGGTTAAGTACCGAACAGCCATTCACCGAGTTACATATTTTGATGAGTTGTTGTTAAATGTAAATAAAGAACAAAAGGTAATATCTCCCAGTTCTCAACTATAGCCTTTTATAGAGCGACACATTATACATTATAACATTTTACAATTGTAACGGAGGTTGCTATTATAGGGAACCGCATTTAGAACTGTAAAATAGATCACTGCTTTTTTTTTCTTGTTCTGAGCTAATAAATTGGTCTCAAATTAGTTGTCTTTATGTTAAGCAACTTGCCCATCTTGGAATAGACACACTGTTAATATTATGTAACAACAATATTCAATCGAGCCACTTTTACCAAGACCTTTACATTTTCGGGATATTGAAAATGTTAAATTTCAGAAAATATATCTCTACTAGATCTAAAGCTGCAACAGCAGCCCTTGGAACTGATTTATCTTTTTGTTTTGTAAAAATTAAAAGTGAAAATAAAAGCCTTGTTGTTTTGAATAAACCTTTAAAGTCTTTTTGAACGAAAAGACTAGTCGCCGGTGGCGTCGTGAGGCAGGTACAGTCATTTCTTAAAGTATATAGCGCGTCCCAAGTCATTACGGAGACAGTACTATGAAGATATAATTATATTTGAATTTTAAACGAAAAGTACCACACATTAAAAATATCGTTTGGTAGCGTGTATTTGCAAATTACAAAATATATTTGAGTAAGCAAAGGACAGGGAACACGAAATAAAATAATCAGACTTGCTTTTTATTCTACACCATCTCACCATAGCATATGCCTCTAGCATTGATAAGAACTCTCGCCGCACAAGTTTTCATGCAAGCAATATACATTCTAAAAGAAGGAGCTCAGGTCTGGAGCCATTGCTGAAATGTATGTTAGATCAGATGAAGTATACAAAGGAAAAAAACAAAACAAATGATGCCAAGAAGCACAAATGAGTTCATACCTTTGAATATACACTAAGGTGGTGCAAATCTCTTTTGTGTACGCAATGTTGAAAACGTAGTACGCGCTCAATAGTGCAGCCAGTGCGTGGTCGAACATGGGAATTTCGTCCATCACGGTTATTCCATCAATGGAGATCGAGTACATGGTGACTGAGTAGATGCTTTTCCCTGAAAAAAAAAGGATAAAACAGAGAGCGTGAAGGTAGATATAAAATGTAGTAAACTTCAGAACAATTGCTGTAGCTCAAAATCATGACAAGATTATAGGCAATATTGATGACTCGGAGTTTGAAAAGTGACCAGTGAATGCTCACCATGATGGGTGATGGGTGGTGCACCTTGATTCATGTCAGTTACTGACTGGCCTTACTGACAGGCAAAATCACAAAATTCCTCCGAAAGACCGGGTAAGTGGAACTCGTTCCGAGGCTCGGTATATACCTGGCCCACAGGTTTGTTTTCTAGGGAGTATTTTAGTGTCTTTTTAACGGGGACATGCGGAGCAAACCGGTCCTTTTGACCACGACTACGTCCCATGTACATACTCACTGTTTCTACATAAGGAAAGTGCTTTCTCAAATATGCAGACCTCATGTGTTCTGGAAGAAAAACGGTAGCATTCAGGTTCCTTTCACTGAACTCAATGTCACGCATAACCCGGGTAGCCTCGACTGAACCAAGCACGTTTTGAAGGCTTTCAGCAAGTTTGCCGAACATGCATTGTTCGTACAAGAGATGCCGATGTTGAAATTCTTCAATGGTTTTTATAACTGTTGATGCCGGCACAAAAAACTTTCAATTCAACTTAAAAAAAAAAAAGATTGTAATTTGCGTTGTTTTTTTCCGCAGACAGAGACATTAACACGTCGTGATTATCATCAGGGTAATTCATCACGTTAACAGCACCGTCTTCATCAGAATCCGCACTAGTCGACTGAGTCGAAGGGTCCTCAACCTGAAGCGGGTCTGCAGACGATGCGCCGTCGCCTAACACACCCGTCACTCGTGAATGCGCCCTGTTCAAATGTGCCGTGAACTATGATTTCACACCGAATACCTTCGGACAGTTAAAGCCCGGACACGAAACCAAGTTACCGTCGGTGATGTGGCCATTTAGATGTTTTAGTAAAGCCTCCCTTTTGCGGCACTCGACTAAGCACGCTGGCAAAGTGCACTGAAAGCTTTCCAAACTCCTCGAAGCAAACCGAACTCACCGTTAGGCGTTCGAATGCCTGTCTCCTCAAAATATGACATCTGAGAGCATCACACGTAACAAACTGGCGACAGCATCCTTCGTTCAAACACGGAAGCGTGCTCATTGAAGTGTCTTGCACAACCAGTAAGCGTGCTTGAACAGAAACTACAAATTCTGCAAGTAAACATCTTATTAGGGTGTTGTAGTTATGCCACCGTTACACTATCCTTGCCAAGCAAGGAACAGATTGATAGTTAAATACCTGTCTGGAGTATCCAGGTGCTTTCCGCTCCAACGTTTCAGGTGCACCAAAAGCCTCGAATGCCACGAACGAACCAGGACAAAATGGCGCGGAGACCGGAGGGAAAATAAACCGAGCGTCCGCTTCTCCACTTCTTCCCGCGTTGTCCCAACGGCGCCTTCTTTCCTCCACGCCTCTCACCCGTCGCATTGTTGCTCAATTGTTTGCTCTTCTTTTTTTTTTTTTTTTGCGCGGTTGGCTTGCGGCTGGCCAACACCTTGGCGCGGCGTCGCATGTTGAAAGGAAGGACAAAGAAACGAGGGGAAGAGGCGAGAGGAGCAGCGTGGTGACCAATTAGCGATGCGCGTCTTTTCCTTCTGTTTTCTTGCTCCATGAAGTTTTGCGTTTCCCTCTCGCTGCTTTTTGCTCATTTACGGTGCATTTCAGGTAATTCCTTTTCACGGCGTACTCGCAGTTTTTATTACGCGTATACCGCCGTAAATTCGACGGTTATTTTTTACAGTGCAGCAATATTCTGATTCGCTGTGGTACCATTGGTCAGCGGCAGTCACCTGAGTCGCTATCATCATCATCGCGCTTTCTCAACGCCACCATCTTGGATCCAGCGGTCCTCTGCCTGCTGCTGTTTACTGTTTCATGCGAGCGCACGCTGAAGTTCGTCGCTCAGCTTGCGCGTTTTCCGTGTTACGTCAAGATACCAACAACACGACCTTGATTCGCTGCTACAGCTGCGGCTGCGGCAGCTGGCGCAGGCGACGGCTACAGCTCGGCTTCGCTCGGCTAGTGTCGCTCCTCCATCTGCGCGTGGGCCCAGGATGGCGGCGCCTGACGCGCTTCAGACGCGTAGTTTTGGAGTTGCGGGTCTCTGAAAGCTTAGCTTTATTTAGTGACTCTAGCACTAACATGCGCGGCCCTTGAAAACGAATGATGGCGTAGCATCCGCTCGTGTCACATGTATTGCGTGTTTCCACAACAATGCTGATTACAAAGCGCGACAGGACAACGAACCCTTGTCCACAACAATGGTTCGCGGTACTTGTAAGCGTGCATTTTATCAAGGAACTTTATTCGGAGATCAAGCCTTTCGATGTGTTTGCGTTTGTCGGGCAAGTAGCATCAAATGTGCCAGTGCGCGAGGCCTGTGTCTCGAGCGGCCCTTGGAAGAAAATAGCGATTTAGCAGTGACATGAGCGGCCCTTAGAAGCGAATGGCGGCGGAGCACCCGCTCGCGGCACGTCTCTTGAGCATTTCCAAAACAATGATTCGCGGTACTTGTAAGTGTGAAGTATATCAAGGAACTTTCACCCTCCCAGAGCGCCTGAACTCGATTTAGCAAGACACCTTAATCTCACCTTGTTGGTCCTTTGGCTCCATGGTTTAACTGGAGGAATTTCCAGACTGGTTAGGGCTACGGGACTTGAGGCCGCCGGCCTGCAGGGGCTTACGCAGAAAACTTCTTATTCATCTTCCCAAAGAAAAAATTTCCATTGAACAAGCGCCTAGGTATCATATGCCAAAAGTAGTTTAATCGGCGCACTACACTTGTTTCATATAACTTCATTGGCACACATTTTCAATCACGGGGGTCGGGGTTCTGGGTGATTCAGGCGGTACTCGAAGGGGTGGCGTTGTTACGCGCCCAAGTGGAAGAAAAACTCCAATTTCTTCTAAATCGAAAGCAAAGGCCGTCAAGATTGCCGCTGTCTGGCCCAACCACGCACCAACGTTATTATATCGAAGTGAGTTGAGAAGCTTTCTAGAACGCTTGGTGCTTTTCTTGTGGCTCTTCCGCTCAGTGAGGCACGCTATGCTATCAACCCGCCCTATGGTCAGATGTGGCGGAACCGGTGGAAGGTTGGATGCACATCGCCTGCGGTGGAAAGTGACTGTTGTCTGTGTATCTATATTCTATAGTAATGATAAAGTTCGCACAAAAGTTTGCGCAAATAGAGACATCGTTCGGAAAACAGTCCTTCTCAGTTTCCCCGGGGATGGCGTTGCCGCTCGTGGCGCTAGGAGCGCTATCCGCCTAAAGTCCCTTGGTACTTCTTTTTACAAGTGACGACAAACAATACAAATTACAAAGCACATTGTGCCGGAACAAAATGGTGTCATTCATTTCAGTCTTCTGCTGTGCGCCGCCATTCGCTTTCTCAAACCTGCACCGTAACGCAGTCGGCGTTTAAAAAAATGTAGCTACTTGTAACAAGCTCTTATCTAGGAGCTTTATATCCGCCTAAAGCCCCTCTATCCTGGGAAAAGTGGTGCCATTTATTGTTGTGTAAATGAACGAGACACGTGTCACGCGCCACTTCTAAGAAGAAAATGGCGTCTGAAATCTAGCTCAGGGCTGCGCTGTGCCGCCATGATCTTGCCATGGGCTGCACGTTGAACGTGCCTCTGGCATCGACAAACCTTACGCTACTTTTAGAACATGAACGGGCTTAATATCCGCCCTTACCTGCTCGCCTGCAGGCGAAAGAGAAGAATCGTTTTTGAACGTCACTTTAACGTGGAGCATGCCAACTGGTAGATTTAAGAACGTTGGCCAACATTCCGACCTCCGAGCTACGTCATCAAGTTTTGAAGTTAAAAGCAAACGCTCGCTTTTTTTTTCTGGAAATTACATCGCAACAAAAACATAATATTATCGGTCAGTGGTGTTGCGTGCTAGCATACTTGGGTTCCACTAGCGCCAATAAGCTCACGTCAAGGGCAAAACAACAACAAGAAAAGCAACAACATTTCAACTGAATATCGTTAAGGCTTTCTAAAATTCACAGATATCTGGGTTTTCAGTGTCGCTCGGTAAGTTTATAACTGAAACCATATGTTTATTTTCACTATTAAAAAAGTTAAGTAGTAAATGTCTCGCAATTATTTTTCTAATTAGTGACCTTTTTGCATTTCGTGATGCCCGCCATGGCTGTCAGTTTGTTTCCTAAAAAGAGTTTGTTTTTGTTTTCTCGACCGCCCTATTTGTAGGGAGTTTTGGAAGTATTCGCAGCTTATTTGTTTGTTTGTTTTCTTGTTTGTTTCTTTTCCGCTGTTCATAGAAAAGGGGGATATTCGTATAAGCACCCAGTTTACTCTACAAAACTAAATATTCTTTTTTCCAACTTCCTTTTTTTGCAACATAACAAGGGCAAACAATGAAAAACCAAATGCAACACCCACAGCCCCATGGCATACTCTTGGAGACTTCCGTAAATAAGGCCCCTAATTGGTTCACTTTTTTTTTCGTCGAGACGCTCGCTTAGCCGTTTTCCCTACTACCCGACTTTTTCATACCACTGATCCGATTTTGATGATCCCCCTCTAATTACACCCAAATAACAAGATCCGGGAGGCCCGCACTTCTGACTTCTTTTCGGTCTTCCGCGCTGGCTTTTACCGGATGAGCTCGTTTAACGCATCGGTGTTTGATCGTATTTTATTGGTGTCAGATAAGATTACCTCCAGTGTCCCTGCTTTTGGTTTTTCTTTTGTGCAGCAGTCTGTAATAATTTTAATATTATTTTCTCATTGTTGCTTTGCTCAACTCGGATATTAATCAGCTGTCGCTTCTTTTTGAGTATATTGGATCCGCAAAGTCCACATACTTCATCTCTAGCAAATGTGGGTTGTTATCCCGTTGCCTCCTGCGTTGTTTCGATTTGTGTGTCGGTGGTAGTAAAGTTAGTTAGATTGGTCGTCTCCTCAGACATTGTAGAAAACAAAATTTCGGGTCGTAAATTGAGAGTCTCTTGATCGAGTGACATACGTTTGGGTTCGGCATCTTCCGCATGCTTTATTTTTCTATTTAATTAAAAAAGTTATTTGATGTAACAGTTTAGATGACGCGGAGACCATCTCCGGTATAACTAACATTCCCGTTGTTCAGCCAAACAATACGAAACTCGTCGAACAAGAAAAAGTCGTCTAGACAGAAATACCAATCTTTATTTTGTACGAGAAACCACAATGTCTTATCATCTCTTAATTTGAACCGTCATGTGAAGAAGTGCGGAAACTCTGACTCTCATGTCCGAGTTCCACTGGAACGACAACCAGAAACAACCCACACCGGCAAGCCTCAAGCACGTGAAGCATGCTCGCGAAGGCATCTTTAGCAGGCTTGCAATCACTCGTACTTACTTCACGCGCACCGAGAGGCTGCAAGCATGCCAAAGGTACTACCATCGTGTTTATGCTGCACGTGTTTGAAGCTTGTCGGTGTCGGCTGTTTCTATTTGTGCACTGGCTGCCCTCCTCAGGCCATTGCATTCGCGCAGTAGAGACTGTTACTGCGGGTGACTGGTGGCGTTCGCCACCAAACCAAACAAGACAAAGAAATAGCTGCCAATGAACATCATCACCATTATCATCGGTCTACGGAACTTTAGAGCAGTATAAAATGTGCTCCCTGCCTCTCGCCGCAACACACCGACTTTTGACAAGGAACACGATTGAAATTTGAAGGTTCATCTTTTCGAAGCCTGAAAGGTGTAGGACAAATGCCCACGCTGTTGTTTGTAAATAAACTGCGCGTCTAATCATTTCAGTAAAATTTAAAAAAAAAACTGAGCCAATCAAAATCAGGAAGGCGAGTCAAAATATATGTTTGCACTAAATAGTGATAGTAACAGTGATTTATTTCGGCTTAGGAGAGCCGTGGCGCCGCAGAAAGGCAAGTTGCTCATACCGTGAAGGCTCATGGAGCCGCGTCCAACCACGATTAAAAGGTATTGCATTACTGATTTAAAATAAATAAATAGTGATGATGGTTTAGGTGGAGATTGTAGACGAGGGTGAGGGATTGATGTTGCGGTTGAAGAGGGTGAAGAGCGTTAGACCTGCAGTGGTCTTCGCGACGGCGATCTTCGTGGGGCCGCCATGGGCTGGTGACTTCTAGCAGGCCGGTGTCGAGCGCCTGGCGAGGGCTCTTGAGCGTACGCTCGCAGACGAGTCGCTCGAATTTCCGGCGACGCAGAGGGCCCAGTTGGGGCTCCAGGGGTTGGCGCCGCTGTTGGCCGGGCGGCTGCCTTTGTGAACGCGGGCACTCAAATTTTCCAGCTTTCGGTCGAGCTCGTAACCAAGCAGTGTGACCACGCTGTCGATCGAAGGCATGGTGTGTGCCATTGGCCCGGCTGGCTATCTGACGATGGAAAAAAAAGTACCTACGTCCAGCAGGCTTCCTTTTTGCATTCTGAGGTATCATCCGGCAAAACAGCGCGAAGGCCGGAGCAGCGAATAAAAAGTACGAATCAACAGAGATCGACTTACCTTTCTTTATTCTGATGATGACATTAATGAAGATGCAACCCATACAAAAATGGTCTATGGTCGGCTATAGAAAATCCTTTGTATGGCCGGCTATAGCAAATTGGCCCAATTAGCTATAGCCGCTTCTATGGCTGTCTATAGCTTTTCCTATGGTCTTCCCTATGGTTGTCTATAGCTTTTTCAATGGAAAGTTCGCTATCGAATTTTGTATGGCTTATTCTATGGGTCTCTTTAGAAAGGATGCTATAGCCCCCTATGGCTTTCCTTTTGGTTCCTTTGGCCGTCTATAGCTTTTTCTAAGGTCTGCTATAGAGATCTCTATGGCTTACTTTATGGGTTTTTTTAGACACCGTGCTATAGCTGCCTATGGCTTTTCTAATGGTTTCTTTAGCCGCCTATTGCTCTTTGTATGGTTCGCTATAGCTCATTCTATAGTTCGTCCTATGGTTCTCCATACCCATCGTGCTACAGCTGCCTATGGCATTTCCTATGGTTCCTTTAGCCGCCTATAGCTTCTTGTATGGTCTGCTATAGAGATCTCTATGGCTTACTCTATGGATCTTTTTAGACACCGTGCTATAGCTGCCTATGGCTTTTCTTATGGTTTCTTTAGCCGCCTATTGCTCTCTGTATGGTTCGCTATAGCTTCTTCTATAGCTCGTCTTATGGTTCTTTATACCCATCCTGCTACAGCTGCCTATAGCATTTCCTATGGTTGCTTTAGCCGCCTATAGCTTCTTGTATGGTCTGCTATAGAGATCTGTACGGCTCACTCTATGGATCTTTTTAGACACCGTGCTATAGCACCCTATGGCTTTTTCTATGGTTCCTTTAGCCTCCTATTGCTCTCTGTATGGTTTGCTATAGCTTCTTCTATAGCTCGTCTTATGGTTCTCTATACCCATCGTGCTACAGCTGCCTATGGCATTTCCTATGGTTCCTTTAGCCGCCTATAGCTTCTTGTATGGTCTGCTATAGAGATCTCTATGGCTTATTTTATGGGTCTTTTTAGACACCGTGCTATAGCAGCCTATGGCTTTTTCTATGGTTTCTTTAGCCGCCTACTGCTCTCTGTATGGTTTGCTATAGCTTCTTCTATAGCTCGTCTTATGGGTCTCTTTACCATCGTGCTATAGCTGCCTGTAGTTTTTCTTTTTACCGCCATCGTATGAAATGTGAATCAAATTATTTGTTGTCACTGTACATCTTTAAAAAAAACTTGTAAGACGTGTCGAACTTCATAACCCCATTTAAAACAAAGAGCTAACATTTCAACAAAAACAACAACAAAAAACAAATGCACTCACCCAGGTGTTTGCAAAAGCACAGGTAAACAGACACAAGGAATCGTTTTCAAATCTCCTAGAAGTTTATTACACACAGCCCATTCTGTAGACAATCACAAACTAAACAATATGTAATATGTGAAGAGGTACTACTGAGCTGTTACACAACCGAGAATATTGCAAAGCAAACAAGAACCAAAGGCAATTCCTGGGTAGTGTCTAGTCTCCCGGCAGCCGGCCGAATTTCCCCCGAAATTCCACTGCCAGTCGCAACTCATTGGCGCTTCAATCAGTTCATCGAACAACGTTTCATCGACAGATCGTTTCATCAACACGTGATGTTTATAAACAACTCAAAATATGTTCTTTTTTTATAATGAGTTGTTGCAGACTCGCCAAGAAGTGGCGTGAACGGGTGGGCTGGGTCGGTGAGCATGCGCCTCAGGAATACAGGCGCGACGAAATGTCCCTGTAGCGTGCAATTCGCGTAACGAGTGTCGACGAAACGTTAGTGTCGACTAAAAGTGTGTCCAGGAAACGTGTATCCACAAAAGGTGTTCATGAAGCGTTTTTTCACAAAACGCAGGGAGAATAAGAAAGTCAGTATTCTAACTGCAATTTTCACATCATTTCAGACAGCTAATGGCAGGCGACTACGGTCGAATTTCGGGGAAATTATTCTCCCAGCTGTCAGAAGATAGGCACTGCCAGGAGGTAGACACTACAGAACGGTCAATTGTCGCCGAGTAGGTTGCAGCGCACTTACGTTTAAAATACCGGACTTGAAAGATGTAATCCGGGAAATATGTCGACACGGGCACTGCAGACAACCACTCAAACACAAAACCGAGAAGGAAGGGATCCGAGAAGATTCACCACGATGTAGCACAAGCTGTCATTTGCCGAACCGAGTACTGAACCATCACAAGAATGTCTTGGGCTTCTTTGAAGAAATCGCTTGTTGCCGACATGCGGGTAGAACTTTTCGATCGAGATACCATTTATCATAGAAGCGAAATCCACAGCAGCCCCGCGGGCCGCACGACACGCGAAACTAGGTCCGCAAGCAGGCATTCCGGGTAGCAACGGCTAATGCGTCATCCGTCAAACCACGTGATCACACTCCTTCCGTTTCATGCGCACAGAGAGCGGAGTCAAGCGATGAAACGTCTACGGTTTATTGGTCCGCCGAGTGCGCACCTTCCACAATGCTTTCAGCTTAGGGAGAGAGAGAAAACAGAGGAGGTTGAAAAGCAGAGCTCCTTCAAGGCCAGAACGGGGGTGCGATCACAAAGACTAATCTTCAGGGGCATACCAACAATGAACACAACGAGATAATTGTCGACGACGACGATGACGAAAATAATCCCTGGAGAAGGGGAACAAAAAAAAAAAGAGATAATGTGTCACTTATATCCTGTTGACAGTTCAACCCAATGTTGATAGTGCAGTGGATGCTATGTGTGGCCTTGGGCTTAAGGCAGGTGCCGTGTTCAGCGTTATCACCAGCTTCGAGACTGTTGGCACGTGACCCTAACCGGAGACACGATTGGTCTCAAACACGCATAGCGTCTACTCTGCTGTCACTACCGAGTGAACAGGACAGCTCCATGAAGGCCAGCTTTTGGACTTCCAAAGCTGCACTTCCCAGAAGGGACCCAAAACGGGGCAGGTTTGAAGATATCATATTTTACGCCGTGTAACCCACATTATAATTTCAAATGAAGAATTAATGGCGAATACTTTTTTTGCGCAGGATGTCCACAAATACACACACACACACACACCACACACACACACACAACACACACACTATATATATATATATATATATATATATATATATCTTTTTTTTACCAAGCAATTTTGAATATGTGTACACTCTTAGGTTCGCATTTTTGAACTTCAATTTTGGGAATCTTTGCATCGTTGTGGCATTTCTGATTGCATGGTTTAAGAAATTTTTGCCGTAATACGTTTTTTATCCGTGAGCTCAGTCTATAGCACTTTCATCAATTACAATCTCTGCGCACCACGATGACACATGGTGGGGCTGTGTGCTCCAAGAAGTGCCAAAGACTTTAATGTCTCATAATTTAAAGAAAAAGAAGAAAAATTAGCCACAGCGCTTGCTGATTTGTGGAATTCGCAGGACATAGAGATAATAGGACGCACCTAGGGTTGCGCGTGCCTAACGATATTAATTTTTGTTTTCGGCAGTTAACTTGTGTCTGTGTATATTTCGCCGTTCTCGACACGTGCGTCGACGGACATTGCACCGCTGCTTACGCCCCTGCCTGGGGTGAGCTTTTTTTGTTGTCAGGACACTCTATCGCGCTAGAGACGCGTCTATTTAACGCTCATGAAGTCTCGAGAGAACTGTGTCAATTGTTTAGTCAGAGCAACGACGCAGCAATCACGAAGCGAGAGACGACTGTGCCTCGATCTGGCTGTCCGCGTTCGCTCTGATAAAATGTGAGCATGGGACTCTCGAGCAGCGTTAGCTTTCTGATGATGCAGGACGCTGCTTTGTCGTTGAGAATCTTTGCCCTG
Organism: Ixodes ricinus; assembly: GCA_037355805.1. Taxonomy (NCBI): domain Eukaryota; kingdom Metazoa; phylum Arthropoda; class Arachnida; order Ixodida; family Ixodidae; genus Ixodes; species Ixodes ricinus. The sequence continues at coordinate 12,978 of JAZHYW010002442.1, read as the reverse complement.
CGAACGCCGGCGAAAACGTTCCAGTGCTCGGCGTACCCTAGGCAGCAGCGCCTGTCAGCGACCGCCCGCGCAGCATCGCAACCTTTCTGGAGCCTATTGGGAACCTGCGAGCACCGACGATTTATCGTCGCGGCTTGAATGGGAGCATTTTATGGACCCCCGTGAACATGAAACACCGCGAACATGAACTCCCACGAACATGATTCCCGCGACGACGAACCGCCGGCGCTCGCAGACGGAAGGTTCCGATGCTGTGCGAACGGTTGTTGGAGGACGCTGCGTAGGGTACACCGGGCGCTAGAACGGCTTCGCAGCCATTCGAAGGGCAAAGGATTCGCGAAGACAAAGTAGCGTATTGCATCTTCAGTAAGCTAACGCTGCTCGAGAGTCCCAAGCTTACATTTCCACAGAGCGAGCGCGGCCGGCCAGATCGAGGCGCAGTCGGCTCTCGCGTCGCGATTGCTACGTCGTTGCTCCACCTACACTGATGACATGTGCACCGGCATTCGAAACAGCCCTCTCGAGACTTTATTCGAGTCCAATAGACGACTTTATAGCGCGATAGACCGTCGTGACAAATGTAGAGCTTACCTCTGTAGTGGCGGAAGCAGCGGCTTTATGTTCGTTGACGCCGCGTTGAGAACGACGAAATATACCCAAAAAACATTAAACATATTTAATACAGCTGGCAGAAAGAAATACAAACATGGCAGGGACACGGACAAAGTAGAAGGCGCGCTACGAAATACATATACTTACAAAATACACTGGAAAAGACAACTAATTAGAGCTAAAAAACGGAAGATTGAGATGACGTCAACGCCGAAATAAGGCAATGCGCAGGGAAAGCAGCCGGCAAAACTGCAATAGTCCTATAGGCAGCTAAGGACGCTTTTGTGATCGCGGGCGTATAGCCGCGGCGACGTACGCCCCGTTAACCTGGCTAAAGAAAATTCTCGCCCCGATCGCGAGCGCATGAATGACTCTCTTCCACTTTCCTACATCTGCAGTAAAAAAAAGAAAGAAAAGGGTCGCGGGCCTATAGTCTGAGCAATATAAAACACCATTAAGCCGGCTAAAAAAATTTGATGGTCGCGAGTCTATAGCTCGAGAGACATACATCCCTTTATAGCCGGCTAAAGCACATTGAAAGGTCGGAGGCTATAGCTTTGGGGACATAGAACACTATTGAGTCGGCTAAAGAAAATTCAATGGTCGCGATTCTATAGAATTAGGGACATACACCACTTTATAGTCGGCTAAAGCACATTAAAAGGTCGGAGGCCTAAAGCTTTGGTGACATAAAACACTATAGAGACGGCTAAAGAAAATTCAATGGTCGCGAGTCTATAGATCTAGGGACATACACCACTCTATAGCCGGCTAAAGCGCATTGAAAGGTCGGAGGCCTATAGCTTTGGTGACATAAAACACTATAGAGTCGGCTAAAGAAAATTCAATGGTCGCGAGTCTATAGATTTAGGGACATACACCACTCTATAGCCGGCTAAAGCACATTGAAAGGTCGGAGGCCTATGCGGAGGGCAAGTTCGTCTGCTTCTCGCGCAGGGGTAGCGGTGACGTCAGAACGCCGAGCCCTGATTGGCTGATCGCGGTCCCCTATCTGAGCGTCGTCTGCTCCTTTGCAACGTCGTCTGCTCGCAACGTCGTCTGCGTCTGTCTTACCTTTCCTGCGACTTTTGCAAGTGGAGAGGCCAGATTCACGAAACTATCTTACGCCAAAAATATGCGTAAGACAAAACTTAAAAACAAATTCGTATTCACGAACCGAAATTTTCGTAAGTTTTGCGCAGGTTACGACAAAATCCTACGACAGCTCCGAAGCTACGCACTTGTTACGATCAAATCAGCATGGCCGACAGCGTCGCGGTCGCGACGACCAACGGACGTTTATTTTTCTACGTGCGCTTCTCTCGCGTCCCGACTTCAAGCAGCAAGAAAAAGTAAAAGTACTTGAACCAGACCACGACGAACAAGAACGCTGGATCCACAAACACCAGGAAAAGCTCCAACGGCCACGATTCCACCGACACCGACCAAGCGAACTCGGCAGATAGGCCTAGCAGCCACTCCGACTCGGTGACCGTCTGCCCACGACCGGCTGGCGTGCTGAATGGAATGTGCCCGCGCGACCCTTGTGAACCCTTCCCGTATTATACTGTGATCACTGACCTCAATTTTAGATTAAGAGGTCAATCTCTTCCTCTTGTCATCTCCTTGTTTTCCGAGGCAACGGTGACTCTCGCCGGTGAAAAAGCGGTGAATATCCGACAGACGCAGGAAAGGTAAAGGAGCCATCGCTTTGACTAGCAGACGTAAAGCAGACGACGTTAACTGCGCCAACCCGCCGACGCCGTTAAAGAATGAGGAGTCTTGCCGCACACGAAAGGGGGGAAAAGTATTTGGGAGGGAACTTGCGGACACTAACACGCTCACTCTCGGTTCTTAGCAAACAAACCTCGGCGTCTCGGGACACCTCGCCAGTGAGTACTTTGACTTCCCTCCTTGATGCGCGTCTGCTAGTTGTTCGACAAAAACAACGAACCGCTCGAGTTATTTCGTCTGCCTTCTCTGAAAGGCGAAGTCGAGCTCGCTCGTAAAGACCTGCACTTCCGAAAGTCGCAGGAAAGGTAAGACAGACGCATACGACGCTGCGAGCAAGACGTTAAGTCGCAAAGGAGCAGACGATCGCTCAGATAGAGGACCGCGATCAGCCAATCAGGCTCTGGTGTTCTGACGTCACCGCTACTTCGTTTCTCACGCGCAGAAGACGAAATATCAGCCCACGTGCGAAGTGCATGTAGCTTTGGTGACATAGAAACACTATAGAGTCGGCATAAAGAAAATTCAATGGTCGCGAGTCTACAGATCTAGGGACATACACCACTCTATAGCCGGCTAAAGCACATTCAATAGTCGCGAGTCTATAGCATTAAGGACATACATATTTCTATAGCTCGCTAAAGAATATTGAATAGTCGCGAGTCTATAGCTGCATAGCCGTAAATTATTCTATAGCCAGCTATAGAAATCGGAATGGTCGAGATTCTATAGCTTTGAAGACATAGAATTTTCTATAGGTGGCTATAGCGTGTTTTATGGTTTCTTATGGCTGACCATAGAGGGCCATAAAAGGTGATAGCTCACCATAGGATTTTCCATAGACGTCCATAGACCATTTTCGTATGGGAAGCTTCATGCCGCGGGCTTACACTTGACAACGTGATCTGAGGTGATTCTGTTTTCGTTTCTGGTGTAATTCTAAGCGCCGCTTGCGGTGATCTAGAGAACTGACTCGGCTCGCTTTTTTCTGCTGGGCGGCCGAGGGTTTGGACAGGCCGGAGCAGAGCCCGGAAAACAACTTTGAGGCCATGCTCATGTAGAGTCGGCTAAATTAATTCTTATATTCCTTTGACAAGTTGTGAGTACCGTTGAAGGGATAGTAAACTGAAACTTCGAGCTCACAAAAAAAAAAGGCTGGTCGTATAGGCGGGACGTTGCAGAACCCATAAAAACTACATAAAGCGATATCTCTAACAGATCGCCTTATTTTTTTTTTTTTTAAAAGAAGTGCCGGATTGAATACGGTCGAAGGAGCCGACGTGACAAGTAACCTCACGATTCTCATTCCCTCTCCTCCTCGCTACGTCCCGTCGAGCTGGTGAACCGAAGTGAGGAGAGGGGAAGCGAGTCTCCTTCCTCTCATTCTCAAATTTTTCCGGAGGACAATGACGTTATAGCCCTCGCTTGATCGCGCCCTTCATTTGCAAATGTTCGGCCATCCGTATGAGATTTCAATGTGCGATTAACGTTTTGGAATTTGTAGCGTCGCGTTCAACGCTTATGTGGTCTTATTTTGCGAAGTTCAAATTTCGGTTTAGTATCTTCTTTAAGGCGAACATCGCATCCACCGATCAGAGTTGTGATCTTTAAACACATGGCAGATACATTCGCTATGTGCTACATGAGGCTCCTTCGTTTTAATACGCAGAAACTGATTGTCGTCAATATTTATCGGCTCTGCTTTAGTTTCTGTGCTGCTCTTTCAATATTAGGGAAATCTAAAAGAGGTGGCATAGTTTAACCAGGCGGAAATAATTTTGGGCGGCGTAACTAATTGGGAACCGGTTTTGATCGTCAAAGGCTGTCAAGAGAATTCCACTCATCTTGGCCGGGAGGTGCACACTCTACAGGTAGGAAGGGACCAGTGGACGGTACTTCCAGTTCGAACAACTTTGCGATAGGTGGCTCTAAAGCCGAGAAAAAAAAATTGTTGTCTACAAGACTCGGGGTGTCAGCGTTTCCACATCCAAAAGGAGGCTGATCAAAAAAGAAAGCACACCACATAAACTTCCATAGTCAAACATCGATTGTCCAGTGATTCCAAGTTTCATTGTAGTTTTCCTTAGATTCATATTTGTCACTTTTTGTACCGTCCGAATCTTTCTTCATGAAGTACAGACTGCGTGCCATACTGGTCCGGAAATATCATCGACACGTACGATGGGGACGAAACCTCTTTGGAGGGCATTCCTTCAACGAAATTCGCACTGCATACCCGCGAGTGTGGGATGGCATTTCAGTTCGAGCTGAGATATGGAGGCGTTACTGGTACGAAAACAAACGCAGAGCGCAAAGCGGCAGTGTAGAATATGTCAGCCGTGCCGACACAGTGGCAGACATGATCGGGAGACCAAATTTCTCGCGTCGTACGGCACGGGTCCATCGTTGTCGCTGTCCCACAAAACATCGGCGAGGTGAAAAACTGTGAAACTTCGTCCCCACGAGATACGACGCATAACTATTGGAGCACTTAACGACGCAGCAGTTCATGCTGTCAACCCAGCGCAACCGCACCGCTCCGACTTCAATGCGTACCAATGTACGCGGCGTGGTTTCGTTTCGCTGGGGCTCTCACTGCCTACCTTCGGTAACGGCCGCGCGGCGGCGCGCCGGTCGCGTCGCACGGAGTGTATACGAGAGAAGGTCGTCGAAAATAATTAGCGAGTTTGTTTCGGGATCCAAATTTTGTGGAATCTCCTTAGTGAACACAACGTCCGGGTAATTTTTAAGAAACGGTTGCTCGTATACGTACACGTAGAAAATGACGTCTAATTTCTTATGAAACATTTCCTTTCTATAGTGCAGCAATTTACGAATGTACGTGCTGTTGCCTGATTTCGAAGAGCCAATCAATCGCGGGCGTCTCAAATCGGAACTTATCGAGAACGAGCGTCATGCCGTCCCACTTCCAAATGTGAAAGGCAGTGTATCTACCCGTATTTATATACGCCGGATAGATTTACCACTTTCCTTAGAAAAAAACACGATGAGATGACCCGCCAGCGTGCTCGCAACGGCTAATTATAGCCATAAACACAGAAGCAACCAACCCCCTGGTGTCAAATTCCCGCTTAACACGCTAAACTCGTGAACAGAATGCTTTAAAGCGAAGAGCGGATGCAACAGAAACCTAATACGATGCATGGTGTCAAATTCGCTATTGTGGAGGCTGTCACGTCTAGACATGTCTCGTTGCCATCGTTTCGTAAACAACGGACTTTCAACGCTTCCTTCCGGACATTTCAGACTCGGGTAAATATCGTCCTCCGAGACAACCGGGTGTGTTCGGTAAAAGTGCCATTGTGGCAGTGTGTTTATTTTGGGAGTGAGTATTGACGTGTTTCAAATCTTTTAAAGTCGTCACCCCCCCCCTCTCCCCACCCTATGTATTCGACAAAAATATAATTCCGAAACGATATTTTTTTATTGTTTTGAAAGTTTATATTGATATGTCTTTTTTTACCAGACCTCTTGAAAATGTTGCCCCACGCTAAAATGTCATTGTGTTAATGTATTCTTATGATATGTTATATTCAAAGTGTGTATTCATGTGTGTTTTATGTATAGCGTTTTCAATCCGTATGAATGCATACAATGAAACTATTCCTGCTTTTCTTTTTGTGTTTGTTTTTATTTGACTGAAAAGAGATTACAGAACGCTGCAGCAGGATAGCTCTAACTTGGGATGTGGAAATTGTTTCCGCACAAGCACAGGTATCGAACGATTGTTCCGTCGATGATCGGTTGGCGAGAACGTCTTGGTGCATTCGCGGAGTGGTACACCGCAACACAGCAGAGCGCCGACGTATAGAAAGTAAATTCCACACGTCCTTTACCTGAATCCTTGAATTCCCTTTTTGTTGTTGAAGAAGCTTAAAACGTTTCCGATAAACTAGTAAATTTTTTTTTGTGTGTATTGGAATCATACCAAAACTGTCAAAATAACTAATCGAATCGTCCTTTCGAGGTATGAAAAAGAAGAACCCAGTGTTTGCCGGAAGGTGATCTCGGTGCCGTGTTAAGCACGTAAAGACCACCCCCTGGCAGCAAGAGGGGAGGGAAGGAGGGTTTTTCCTTCTTCGGACGCGCGGCGACGACATGGGACGAGGTCAAAATCTCTGCAAAGCACGCCTGCAAAACAATCGCTTAAAGAAAAAGAAAAAAAGATAACATACGGCATTTGCCACAACTACATAGTCTCACGAACCTGCCACACAAGCACGTACCACCAACTAGCCCAACTGCATGCCTTGTTTTACGAGAGCTATGAAAGTACACTCTAAGAAACTGCAGCGTCTACATTCACGCAAAGCAATTGAGAGGAACAATCGCTCTATTCTACGGAGACACCTCTTAGTGTTTCGTGAATTGACGCAACTTGTTCCTTCCTTGTTCCTTCCCAAGACGCAACTAAAAATAAGTATACATAAAAAAGTCGGCACTGTCACACTGAGCGCTGTGAAACGTCAAGCTCACAACGTGGACTGCTTTTTGAGTCTAAAAAAATTTTCTGCCAGACAGTCGCCGAGTTTTGCGGGAAAGCAGACAGAACAGGCTTCTGAGATCAATTACGTTCGATGAAATTGAGATGTCGCTTTTATTTTATTTTAACTAACCTCACGGCCATAAAAAAAAAATATATATTTGCATAACTTATTTTTTGCGGGCTCAGTATTTCGCGATTTTTGGTCAAAGCTGAAGTTTTAGAATACTCCGCGGGACCTATTTTTCGCGAATTGTAGGCGATTCGCGAAATTCGCGAAAATTAGGTCTTCGAAAGAAATTGAGTCGTTTACAATATATATGAAAGATCATAAAAAAAATGAGGACCCTACCTTAGAGGTTATTCCCCCCCCCCTCCCCGGTGTGATCTACAGCATGTATACACTAAAGCCGGGGTCACACTGCTTATAGACCGACACATCGGCGCGGCTCTGTTTACCAAAACGGCCGGAAGGCCGCGCATGCGCGGAAGCTATGTGGGCAAAAGCGGCCAGGCTCTCCATGTTTTCGCTAGTGTGTTCTAAGGCGTGCGCTCGTTGTTGACGTTGTAGAGACGCTTCTAGCTTTAGTTGTGCGTCGTATTTCCTGCCAGCGTATGTCGTATGTTATGCCCGACTATTTGAGCTCGCCACCCGAGCCTGAACGGCAGCGGTATCGAAACAAATTGTGCATGAACGGCGTTGCCTTCGACGATCCGTACGCGGTAAACAAGGCCTGCTGGACTTCCGGCGTGAAGTTGCTGCCACCGACGTCAACGGCTCACGTCGTCGTTTATTTAGTTTTTTCGCCAAGCCAGTTCACGGGCGACACGTGCAGGCGTACAAGTCTCTAAAACCTACGATTACTTCGAGCTGGTTTCCGCACTGCCGGCGGGATCAGCAGACTGTGGGCCTGCGTGAAGTTTATTTATGAATTGATTAAATACACACAGCGTCTTCAAGTCAAGGTATGATATTTTTCCTACCCTCATGACCACAAGGCATGACAAGCGGTAACTTTGTTTGTTCTGCAGTGTTGGCGGTAACACGTTTCACGTAACGACGTTATCGGTAACGCGTTACTTTGGTCAATAACGTAGTAACCTACTCGTTATTTTTTCGACACAGTAACAGGTAGCATACTGACGTTACCATTTCAAGTAAAGTAGTTACATTACTCGTTACTACTCTTCCCAAGTCTTGAAGAAATTACACTTAATTTTTTCCGTGTTTTTAGGCGTCAAGACTTGTGCATTTCTGAGTCTTCTGCGGTTTTCTTTGCGTTTCTTTCTCGTGAGTACTTAGGTGAAACCGTAAAAAGAGATAAACTAATTATGTTCAATTTTTGCATGAAGATAATGTTTCTTGAAATATGAATTTATGCACACTTATACTGTCAAAACAGTAAAACGTGTTAAACCATAATTTAAAAAGTAACGTGCGTTACATTTTATCGGTAGCGGTAACGTGTTCCTTTTTATTTTTAAGTAACGTAGGTCGGTAACGCGTTCCTTTTAATTGCTAGTAACAAGTAACATGTTTGGTTACTTTTTTTTCGGTAACGCCTACAACACTGCCGTTCTGTCGCCGATCCCCTTCTGCTGGGTAGCACGGGCGTAGTGAGCCTCCGACGAGCGCTTGGCTGGTGCTTTGTGCGCGAACACCGAGGGAACAAAATCCGGGTCCTCTCGATCAAAGGACGTTTTCCCTGCACATAAGCAAGCCTCGGGACGGAGATCGAAATGGAAGCCGCACTTGCCTTCAGGAAAATGCTTACCGCACAAACGGACGTCCTGCGCGAGGCGACCATTCTTTTTGATCCAGGGATATTATCCACCTTCTGCGCCTTTCTGAGTCCGCCTGGAACTTGTGGAAACTCACTCCGCTACTTTTGCTGTACCTTTCGGTGTAAATTGCAATTAACGACTACACGGCTTTCCGCCAACCTGAAATGCTATGACGCCAATGCAAAACGTGCACCTTTCTGCCCACACCACCCGGCTCCGGCGCGATCGCAGCGCCGCCGCAGCTCCTGTGACGTCAAGCGCGCGTGTCGGTCTGTCTTGTCTGTTTGTCTTAAATAGTCTCTCTTTCCTTGTCGTAAATTAATAACCAACGCGCTCAACCATCTACATTACGTCGGTCTATACATTGTATAAAAGACAGTCTGCAAACAGATTCAAACGCAAGTCACCGCGAGATCCCTGCTTCGAATGCCGCGTGGAAATAAGTTAAAGGACAAATCTTGGCAAGCGGCGTTCGAACCACGAATATTGCTGGGACTAGTGTTTTCAGGACCGTATTTTGTATAACGTATGAGCAGTGTCACCAAGGCTTAACGCTTCAATCCCACTATGGACTGTCCGCGAAAAATCGGGTTCTCAACGTATTGCGCTGGGGATTTACTGCAGTGGTGCGGCTAGGTGGTGCACGCATGAAGGTGAAGTATGATGATGATGATTAACTTTATTTTCAAAGGGTGGCGCCATGGCCTCATTGGGGGAAGGGGAACATAGGTAGGAAAAGATTACATTTGCCGGTGCACTCCTGTCGAACGCGCGAACTCCCATAGGGAGAGTAGCGTCTCCCCTGGCCCGTGCCTCGTTAACCGGTATGATCCAGGCCTCTAAAGTGTGGATGTGAGGCCGCAGGTGTTCGGCTCTTTTGTCTCGCGAGACGGCGCAATCCCAAAGGAGGTGTCGGATCGTTGGGCTTACGCCGGCGGTGCACGTAGTGCAGACGACGAGTGCAGCGGAATCGGACCATTCCGATGGCGCTTGGTCGGGTGGGCGGCCCCTCCGTGGTCTGTAGCTACGCCATCAAACAAACATGTCTTACGTTGATAAAAAAAATCTGTTTCGGGTTATTTGCCGCGGCATTAGCAGACGACGTCATGACCGGGCTCGCCTAGTTAAATCTGCCACCGACAGATGTCGGAAGTGTCGAGAGCGTCCGCAGAGACGAGCGCCGGCATAGTGAATGCTTTCCCTAACGTTCAGTGCCGGCGCGCTTGACGCTTCCGACACTTGTCGGCGCTATATTTAACTATAGACGAGCCCGCGGTCGTGAGCTCGTCTGGGAATGCCGCTTCGACAGTCCGAAACAGGTTTTGTAAGGTGAAAGCCTTATTTGTCCCATTACCGAAAAAGGCGGCGTCGGCGTTGTTTTTTAAAAAACGGCCATAAAAACTATAGTTCAAACCCCAAAAAAGTGGGAAAAAAAAAAAATACGGACACAAGTTTGCTGAAAACTTGTCTCGTCTTGTTCGTTTTTTTTTTTATTTCCCCTTTTCTCAGGGTTTTCAACTATGTCGTTTAACCAGCTCGCCTACGCTCTTTCCCTTCTGAGAATCATACACTTACGTCATCAAGCACGCGCCGCTCGAGGTCAAAGCAGACGCGCCTCAGAAATGAAACACAAAGAAAAGCACAGCAACGCAGATGCTTCGTCACGGAAGCCGTGGAGCTGGCGGGGGCGCCGCGCCTGCGCAGTGGGGGAGCGTGATGTCACCGCCGGAGGGCCGTGTGCAAAAGAAAGCACGTGGCGCGCTGACTCCGGCGCGTCAGTAGCGCTTCGAATTGCATCTGCGCTCGTTGTGCGTTTCGTGCGAGTGTGAGGCAACCGCCCCTACAACTACGGCCTCGAGATCGGCAGCAGCGTCTATATCTACGGCGGCTTCCGCAGGCAAACGTGACCACCCACCCAAATACACCACAGCCGAGGAAGAAGGCCAACGAATACCCGAACACAAACACAAAATACAATACCGGCAGAAAGAAATTCTTCAATACGTGTAGAAACATCACCTCGAAAACATTTCACCCACAGGGAGTATAATGCTTTCGCATTCTTACACCAAAAGTGAATGCAAAGTGCACCAAAGTGATCTGCGAAAAGTGCACTGTCACGGTGCACGTTTAGCTGCGTAAGATCCATCAGATCGTACCACCCGCTGCGGTCGGAGTTGGATTGAAACGGAGTCGCGAGCATTTCGGCCTTAACTCCCAATGGGGTCTCTAGCAAACCGTTATCGTGTTCCGCGTACCGCTCTAGCGGAGCCTGTGAAACTTATACTTTGAATCGCTCGCCCCGGGTGATACCGTGACCGCAGGGAGCGCGCGCTTAAAAGCATACGCTTCAAAGGCTCCGGTATACTGCGGAACGCGAAACACGGTAACGGTTTGCTAAAGGCCCCAATGTCCCTTTGACTTCCGGCCTATAAAATGTCCACTTAACTTTGGCAATGCAACTTTTTTTTCTGTGTGTGTATGTATGTCAGACTTAAAGAGATACTGAACCAAAATTTTGATTTCGCAAAATAAGGCTGCACAAGCGTTTAACGGGACGCTACGAACTCCAAAACATCACTCATACATCGATATCTGGAACGGATGGCCGTACTTTCAGAAAAGAAGGGCGCGATCAACCGAGGTCTTTGACGTCACTGTCATTCGGGAGAATTTGAGAATGAGGGGAAGCGGCCTCGCATCTCTCCTCCTCGCTTCGGTTCACCAGCTCGACGCGACGTAGCGAGGAGGAGAGGAAGAGAGAATCGTGACGTCATTTGGCCTCGTCGGCCGTGTTCTATAGCGCATTCCTTTTCCAGAAATACGGCGAGCCGTTAGAGAGATCGCTGTATAAGTGATGTTTATGGGTTTTGCAGCGTCCCGCCTATCCGTCCAGCCTTGTTTTGTGAGCACTAAATTTCGATTCAGTATCCCTTAAAGCGGACTGTGCAAGAAACGTGATAACAATGATATTAATAATTTCAGTTCAGTATCTATATGCTTCCCTGTTTCTCAAGCCGGTTTGAAAAACTACTTCACGTCCGATTATATATATATATATATATATATATATATATATATATATATATATATATATATATATATATATATATATATATATATATATATATATATATATATAAGGCCAATTTCATAGAACGGTGTTTTTGAAATCCAAACTGAAATTTGAAATTTCAGTTCAGTATCTATATGCTTCCCTGTTTCTCAAGCCGGTTTTGAAAAACTACTTCGCGTCCGATTATATATATATATATATATATATATATATATATATATATATAATATATATATATATATATATATATATATATATATATATATATATATATATATATAAGGCCAATTCATAAACGGTGTTTTTAAAATCCAAACTGAAATTTGAAATAAGCTCGTTCTTGTCAATATATATATATATATATATTGACAAGAACGACGCTTATATTCAAATTTCAGTTTGGATTCTAAAAACACCGTTCTATGAAATTGGCCTTACTTCAATAGAAGGAATTTAGTTTACATAGTCTAGAACTTCGAAAAATCGGTTGTGAGAGTTTACATTGATTTCACGGAAGCTTCTCACTATTTAAACCGCAGACTGCTATTAGGAAAGCTTGAATTTCTTTTTTTATCTAGTGTAACATCAGTATACTCTCAAGTGAACTACAAAGAAAGTGTTTTAAGTCCCTTTTTTATAATGTGTGATTTGAACGATACCGTACATGTTAACCAAAACACTAAATTTATAATATATGAGAATGATTCAACACTTCTCTATGCTGCTGATGATTTTGAGAAACTGGTGTCAGAAGTTAATTTAGTGTTGAATCAAATGTCATTGTGGGCTAAGACGAACGAGTTAAAAGTAAATACTTGCAAACCTGATGCCATCATATTTAGACCTAAACATAAAATTTTCCCTTCCTTAAATCACTTTAGACTCAGTTAATATTGAAGTGGTCCAAAAATGTCGGGACACTTGGGGGTTGTGTTTTTCTCATAATATGTCATGGGACTATATCGTGTTACATATTTAAATAAAAAATATATTGTCAAAATATGTAGGAAGGGTATGTCGGCTTTGCTATATACTTACAAAATCGGCTAAATATTGTTATCAAAATCGTTATTTTATTATCATTTAAAATATTGTTGCTTTGTTTGGGGTACTACCACGGCGACAAACTTAGAGGAAGCGCACCTGATTAAAAAAAAGAAGAAAACGTAGAATTGCAAATGCACCGTATCTTTCACGCACAAAAAACGTTTCAAAATGTATAACATACTCAGTATTGATAACCTCTAGATCGCTGAAATTACCAAAAAAA
>JAZHYW010002441.1:0-13361 GCA_037355805.1 Ixodes ricinus | reverse complement strand
AGGGGCAATGCAACAATTTTTGTACTTTGCGCAAATACCGCTCAGAACAGATCCCTGACGTTAATGACCTATGATACACGCGTTCGTTTTTCACCCCACGCAATAGAAGTCCCAGAAAAAAAATAAAGAAAACAAGCAGCGTTCGCCCCCTCAACTCGCAGCCAGAACAAGCGGCCACGTGATCTGGAGCCGATTATATGCCGCCAATGTTGATCATAGCCACGCGCTGTGGCTGGCAAAGCACAGGACACGCGCTGAGTTCCAGACATTGTTATGGCTCGGCTATTGTCGTCGATGCAGCGATTGGACACGGGCTACTACCCGAATGCTTCTCGAGCTAGTAATTATCACGAGCCCAAATCGAGTGCCCACGCAATGCTCGGGTCCAATCTATGAACCACATTCAAATATCGTCATATGGGTGTACTGCGATCCCCACTTTACGTCATCAAATTTTGCAAAGGAGAGATTGAATGAAAATGGTCGCTCTTGTCTTTGAAATTACACCGCAACAAAGGAGTTTTTTGGCAAGTGGCGTTGCGTGCGAGAATCCTTGACTCCCACTTGTGCCAGTAAGCTCGTGTACAGTTAAAAACATTCCAATTAAATATCGTTGCACCGCTCCTTTAAGGGTGATTGTAAACGTCTTTTTTTTTTTTTTGTATGAGCAATTTGGCAGGAGAAAGGGAGGAAACACTCGTTAGTGTCTGCAGACTGCCTTTTGAATTTAATGTATCAGGAGTGTGATGCAGCTTTACATTTGCCCAATTTCAGGTAAAACGGGACCAAATTCCTCTCTTCGTCGCATCGCGCGTGACTGACGAATCAGGTGTCCAATGGCTCAACACTCGCAGCTCTTTCTTTTTTACCTTCACCTTCTTTTTCTTTTTTCTCTCTCGAGTTGGTGGGTCGAACGAAGTCTGGCTAGATCCCGGCCGAGATTTAATTAGAATTTGGGGGGGGGGGGGGGGGGGGCCAGCACCGCGACCACAGCGGCCCGGCACGTCGGCGCGGGCGAGCACTTCACGCTACCGGCACGGCTAATTAGAGCGCAGGTACGGTAAGGCCGCTTCGACGCGCACCGCTTAGAGCTGCCATAGTAACCTGTAGAGCAGAATGCGACGCGCACGGCTATTCTCTTTCGTGCAGCGGAAACCCCACATTCTTGCCTCCTTGCCAACGATTTCGCCCTCCGGAGCCGGCACTCTCTGTTTCTACTTGCCATTTTGTTTTCTTTTTTAACTTTAAAAGACTTAATATATATATATATATATATATGTATATATATATATATATTCCTTAATTAGAAGACACATGTCAACTTTTCAACACCTTGTCTAATCTGATAATAAATTACTTCTGGTACACTTCTGCTGCAGAGCTACAATCTATGCGGGAGCAAGATCGTCTGCTTATTGCACAGGGGTTGCGATGATGTCAGAACGCCGAGCTCTTATTGGCTAATTGACAAAAACAGAAATAGCGGGTAGACTTCCAGGCATCTAGCATTAAGGTCTACCTGCTCTCCTTCCAGTCCAGACCAATCAGAAGTCGGCGTCGTTCTGACGTCACCGCAACCCCTGTTCAAGAAGCAGACGAGCTTGTGCTCCGCTTTGCGAAAAGATCGAACGGTGCTTTCTCCATTTTGATTTCCTATTGTGCTAAAATTTCTTAGCGTTTCCAACCGTTCGGTCGGGGTCACGGGGTTTAAAAAGAGCCTAAAGGGTCGATCGTCTGCAGCTGTCTTCGAACCAGTGTTAGGCCATAGAGTTATTATAATGCATGCTAGAGGTTCAACTGGCGCTAGAGTGCTGCTGCAAATTGAAGCAGACAACAACCAGTCAGAAATTGACTTCCAGTAATGCATTTCTATGGGAAAAAGCGCCTGCATTTTCTCTATTCGCTCGATTATAAGATTAAATATCACGAATAATTTGTACGTACCAGGCACACACTGGAGCATTTCTCAGTCACGCAGACGAAATAATTGGTCAGTTACGGCTTTTGTATTTAAAATTCATGCTCTGAAAAACGGTGCTAAAATCGCTTCGTACATGTATTTATGTGCACTCTTGGACACTGTTAGCGCGAACATGGCGTCGGCGCTTTCTAGCATGGGGGATATACGTGCCAAACGAACGAAGGACATCTGGAAAACCAAGAGAGGCGGCAGGAACTCCGCAGTGAAACTGGATGAGTAACTCCTTGTGCATGCGATACAAAATAAATTGAAAGCAACGTAATATATTCCGAGTCCCATTAAATAAGTACTGCTTTATTATTTCTGCTCGTGAATATGTGCGAAGATGCTTGTTCTGGGTTCAAACCATCACCCGCACGCTCCAAATCTTTGCAAATAGGGAGAAGCCAGAGATCACGTGCCCGACAAAAACTGTCCGACATAGGAAATAATAAAAAAAGACACACCTTTTGTAGCCCCCGTACTTTATTTTTACGTTCGAATGTTTTTTTTTTTTTTTAACCAATCGTCAAGATGCGCGTAACGGAGTCATTTTTATTAGGTTAATGACAGGACGGGCATATTAGCAGTATATAAGCGCCACCGGAATGCTAGCGAACCTTGAACACACTCTATATTCCTTTCTATCATTATTTTGCTTAGAATCGTCGCTCGTGTTTACATACCTACCATGGTACAGAGGTTTGGGCCTGAAATATAGCAGAAGTTTACAGTCGTTCAGTGGTAAAGAAAAATGCTGTAACTAAAGCAATTACACTTTCAAAATATCAATAAAGGTACATACTATACTGTGCAACCGAAACAACAAAACTTATTTATATTATTTTCCGGCGAAGAGACAAAATGCAAGCGCGTTTTCCCATAGGAATGCACAGGAGCACCGGAAAAGTAGACTGGTTGCTGTCTGCTCCAATTTGCCTTCCGGAAGTCGCATAGACACTAGCGCCAGTTGAACCTCTAGCGTACATTATGATAACTCTATGTGTTGGAAAAAATACTTGATAAAAGTATTTAGGTTAAGTTACTAAATACCTACATCATAAAGTATTTAAAATACCACTCAAGTTATTTTCACTATAGAGTATCTTAAGTAGAGTACAATTACATAGAAATGTAATTCAATTACTTTTAAAGATACTTCCGCATTGCGTAATTTGTATCGACGTCAGTAAGAAACAGAAGTAGAGACCTTTTCCGCGTACTCTCGCCCCCGACCGTCAGGTAGGCATATCCGGTATGGGTGACGAAAAAATATGAAAACGTTTCAACCTGCAAATAGTAAAAAAATAGAGGGGAGACAAAACGAGAATGGGTTTGACGGTTACGCTTATCTCTTAAATGCATTCTATTGGCGTGGCGACGGCAAAACAATGTTTTCGCCCATACTGGAAGTGACGAAAATTCAAGATGGCGCCGCCCTTGTGAAAAAAGGTCTATACAGTTGCGGAAATCCGCTTTACCAGAATGGTTCATTAACAAGCAACAGCACAAAACAGAAAAAAAACAAAAAAAAAATCGGGCTATTTTATGCAGTCAAATTATAAGGAGCAGGATATCACTGATACGTGTTGCAATTTATTTTTGCGACAAAAAAATAAAGAGATCGCTTTAGCTATAGTGACGTCGCAGAATATCACGTCCTGCAGCGCATCTTAGACGCATCGTTTAACTACAATTAATTTTTCCTATACGAAGAGTTCACTATAAACGAACTTGGGATACAAAATGAGTAAATGGATAATAAAGAGAGCCCACATAATGGCCACGGCACGGGTCGCACCATCTTCAGGTAGGTTGTGTTCAGAAAGGCTCTCAATGTTGGGAAACGCTTTGTTGGCATTTTGAGAGGTCATCCTGCTTGTGGTTCGTTTCCTTTCCTGTTCTCTGCTTATCAATGTTCGCTTATCGACAGTGTTCGCGAGAGCAAAAAGTGCCAAACTGACGACAAAAAAACAAAAAAAAAAAACCACAAAAAAACGGCGTTTTGCCGTAACAAAGTCAAATTAACAACAACAAAAAAAAACGCGTCTTCTTTTTGTGTTAACTTGTCATTATCTTCTATTTGTTACTTTCTATGAAACTGAAGTTTGCATTATTGTCGTGGGTCGTTTCCCGTTCTGCGTTGCGCCTGAGTTTGGCAATCATTACTTCCGTAAAAATCAACCTTTTGTTTGAGAATTAATTGGGAAAAAGTCTAGGAAACAAAATGTGCCTTTGGGAAGGCGTGGGGAAAGCTTCATTTTACAAACTTTGGGGTGAAATATGAGTCACAATCGGCACAAAAGCAATGTTTTCACGAGCTCAATCTAAGTCACCTTAGCTTATCGGAGCGAACAAGAGGATTTGGTTGCTCGAAAAAATATTTCCCATTTGCTGGTGCCCGCCCAGACTCCTTCATACCGACAAACGCGGAAAACGGCGGAATGTCTTAAATGTATTGGAGATAATGAGTACAAGATACTCAGAAACGTAATTAAAATACAGTATCAAGTACTCTCGATCAAAAGTATTTGCAAGATACCGAGATACTTCAAAAAGTATTTAAAATACAGTATCTTGAGTAGAGTATTTGAGATAGGCACAAGTCTGCAAGTTCGAACCTTGCTCCGCCCCTCCCTCCCCTCTCCCCCCTCTTCACGCGTCAACTGGCGCATGCGCGTGAGCACCTAATTTGCGCGGAAGGAGTCCGGCATTAAAGAGTGAAATGCCCTCCATGGCTGAAGCCTTAAATCTAAACTCTTTATGTTTTCCACGGGGCTCGGTGTCTGACCAACACCAGAGAGAGTTTTACTACTACGTATGAGGCGAGAAATTCAGGGAGAGGGGAACGCCGAGCTCTGGTTGTTAGGATTAGTGGGTAGATCTAAAGCTAGCTGCCTTTGCCTCCACTGCACTCACCGAACGCTTTAGAATGGGGAACGCTGGCACCCTGCGTTTGGCTTACTCACTCGGACGCGTTCGACGATTGCAGTGGAGGCAAAAAAGAAGCTATAGCTTTAGGTCTACCCACTAATCCTATCTACAAATCTGAGCTCGGCGATCCGACGTCCCTCTCCTCCTTTCCCTCAGTTTCTCGGCGCATAGGAGAAAACGTTATCGCTGTGCGTTTGCGTTAGTCCCGCGTGCATCGCACTGCGCATGCGCGTCGTTGCCATTCGCCAATCCGAGACGCTGTGTGGGGCTCCGCGCACGCTCAGTGTGAAACAAGAAACGCTAAGGCCAACAACGTATACAGTGTTTGAGATTGCTCGTATACGCAATACTAAAGCTCATTAAGGCCCATGGATTCTCTACGTCAGTGGTTCTCAACCATGGATCTTTCGCGGACCCCTTGTGGATCGGCGGAGATGATGGAGGACCCCGTTTGCGGTGAGCGGAAGGGAAAGATATAGGTTAATTATGATAGCGAATTTTTAAATGGATATAACTACAGTGGCTTAAAGGGGGTAGTGTAGTTACCGCGTAGCCTCCACCATGCATCGGGAACGGCCGCTCCTTGGAAGACGGTGTAGGTGGCGCTTAAATCCGCAGCTCCGTTAGGGTGCCTCGATCGGCCGGCAAATAGAGGCACCATAACACGCTTCATTACTAATATAAATACCTCAAAAACAATTATTTGTTTCCAGTAAACTTACAACGACATGATTTGTCTTCGAAGGTGAATAAAAATGTGAAACTAGCAGACGACAGTGCTGCGAATCGGCCGGAGCTGGCCGTAGCCAAGCTGACAAAGCGGCCAAGCCGGAGCCATAGCCGGAACGACGGTGCTGCAAGCGCCAGCGCCACCCGCGGCCGTCTTCCAACGCTGTGCCGCTTCTCCGGTTTCGTTCGTTACACTACCCCCTTTAAGCCACTGTAATATAACTAAGGGCTAGTGTAATATAGATTTCTCTTATTGATATATACACGAGAAAACTCACCCGGAAATTTGAACATTTTTTGTCGATTTGAGAAAGGACAACTTTTACTGCCAGGCTTGACTGAGGAGGCTGGGCTTCGCGGACCGCCAAAATGCCTTCACGGACCCCAAAGGGTCCGCGGACACCCATTTGAGAACCACTGCTGTACGTCATCGTCCTCGGTCAAACGCAGGACACGGCTAGATTGAACACAAATCCTGCGTCTGCGTTCGTTTGTGATTCTCGTTCGATTGGCGCTTCACACGTTGGGCCCCAGCGGAATGCTCACGCCAGCCGAGCGCTGCGTCAGGAGCCCACACGATTGAGTCGTGTTATCGTTGTTCCTCCACATGGGTTCAGGTTCTCTACTTAGCCGCTAGGGCTGCGGTGGTTGGGTCTCTTCCTCAATATTCAGTGACGGGTTTAGAACCCGGTAAATGCTCCGCGTCAAGGGCGCGAGTTTTCTGTCTTCGATAACACTTCGTCGAACGCGCCTCAAGGCCCGTCACAAGGCAACGAGCTCGTGCTGGAGGCGGACCATCTACCAGCGAAATAAATTTTGGGATTGGGGTAAATGATTCTAGATATGCTTTTAATAATCCATAGCGTTTAGGGGGCCAAAAGAAAAGGGGCTAGAAGGTCTCAAAAGCCCGCATTTCAATACGAAAAGTTGTAAAATTTAGCAGCCTTTGTCTCGTACCTCGCTTCGGAAAGCCCTCCACCCTTTTTTCACTTCTGTACACCGCGGTGCCCAAGCACGTCACGCGGACGTATGCACTTTTCAACCATCGATCCAAGTATTTGGATTCGCGTTCGTAGCCAATGAGTTCCGTAACGGTATACCTGATCATCACTTGCGAATGACAAGTTTCATGGTGTGCCCAGAAAGCACGGTGGAAGTTCGGGGTCATCGCATCCGGTGCCCAATTGAACACCGGATGCGACCACGTGGTTTCTCATTGTGCTCTTTAAGCACACCATGAAGCTCGCCATCGATAGACGAAAGCGTGCGCACCTATTCTGGCTTCATCGTAGTTTAAACCCCTCGTATGCGTACTTTCTCTCCTTGCTATCTGTCTTACCGCTTCCAATAGTCCGCTGAGAATTGCCGATTACTTTTTAGATGTCCCCTCGATGGCTACATCATATGCAATCTGATTCCGGTTCTCGCATGAAGTTGCATCTCTCCGGCGGCTCGATATAGTCTCACAATCTGTTTAGGGGAGCGGGCTAATGCATCGAACTTCCAATCAAGCGTTCGCGTAGAAGTTTAAGGGGTTAACCGCTATTTATTTGTACCCTTTTCCTCATAGATGGCGCAGAATTTTTCCGGAACAAACGACTTGCATGCTCGCAGCTGCGCATGCAGGTCGGGCGCTCGAGGTGGGCTCGGGCCACGGGCTGTTCGCCGCCGATCTCGAGCTAGATCTTCTTCGCTCTGCGTCCGCCGCTGCCGGAAGCGGCCAGCAGGCGGCGCGAGATACGAGCCAGTACATACGTAGGTTACAGTGGCTTACAAAACATAGAATAAGCTCTGATTTCCAAATAGAATTGAAATTCCATCCACGTTCGAAATTATCGAAAGCACAGGGTGCGGCGTTGCGGCCGTTTGGACCACCACAATTAACACGCAAACGTTGTTCTGCAAAAAAAAAAAAAAAGAGGTTATTTTTAGAGCTTATTTTTAAGCTAGAAAGCAAAAAAGAAATAAAGTGGGAGTTTTGCACTTCCTATCTCCTATATCGGCCTGCTCTTCGTCAGAATACTGGTTTGAAAACCCGCTCCCAGGATCTGTGGAGTAAAGCCCATCTATCCTGGGAAAAGTGGCGCCAATCATTTTTGTGGAAATGCTCGAGACACGTGCCGCGCGCCACTTCTGGGAAGAACTAGAGCCACTAAATGAGCTGCGCTTAGAGTATCGACACTCTGTTCCCCAACATTCTTGTGGGCGCCGACGTTTTGGTGCTTGGGCAGAGTAGACGCAACTGCCGATCGTCATGATTCAAAAGTGCGACTTCCTCAGCATTAGATTCGGTGTTAGGAAGCTCATATAATATTGCTTTGCTCTGTCGCGAACTGTTTAAACATTTGTGGAGGACAGAAAAGCGTTTCCTGTGATTTCAGATAAATCTTCAGATAACTGGCAACCATGATTTTAAGCCACATAATGAACAAGTGTCGTTACTCTGAAGCGTGGACTATTTAGTGGCACAAGAACATGGCGTCTGAAATCTACCTCAGTGCTGCGCTGTTCTGCCATGATCTTCCCTAGTGCCACTAAATAAGCTACGCTTCAGAGTAACGACACTTGTCCATATTGTGGCTTAATATCATGGCTGCCAGTTATCTGAAAATTTATCTGAAATCACAGGAAACGCTTTTACGTCCTCCACAAATGTTTAAACGCTTCGCGACAGAGCAAAGCAATATTACATGAGCTTCCTAACACCGAATCAAATGCCGAGGAAGCCGAACTTTTGAATCATGACGATCGGCAGTTGCGTCTGCTCTATACAAGCACCAAGATGGCGGCGCCCACAGCAATATTGGGGAACAGAGTGCCGACCCTAAGCCTAGCTCATTTAGTGCGAGGTCCACACTTCTGCGCGGCGAGTCAAAAGCAACAAGAAGCAACCGTTTCCCACCCGCGAACTGTACCAAGGAGTTCTCTGTCCAAGGAAGTAGCGCGGCTCTACTACTCGTCCACAATCGCGCGCCAAGTGCACAGCAGCTCACAACATTGGCGACGGGTATGGCAAGAAAGGACACATTCCGTCTGTCTGCCTGTCAGCGAAAAAGAACTACTCAAATACAGAAATCCATGTCGCACCCCAGCTATCCTCGTAAATTTTATAAGTTGAAGGCGCTGCCGGCAAGTGCAGACTAGAGTTCCTGTGCAGACTAAATTCCTCTGATAAAATTCACGCTTACAAGTACCGCAAACCATTATTGTGGAAACGCGCAAGACACGTGCAAGGAGCGGGTGCTCCGCTGCCATTCGCTTCCAAGGGCCGCTCATTTCAGTACTGCGCCAACAGCTGCTTCCAAGGGCCGCTCGAGACACGGACCTCGTGCACTGGCGCATTTGACGCCACTTGCAAGACAAACGCAAACACATCGAAGGGCTTTAGTCCTAGTCAGACCACCGTGGTCCACACAGATAAAAAAATCGGTGGCCAAATGCACTAAAGAAACAAAAGTGGTGCTCGGACTGCAAGCGATTTGGCAATCCCGAACTCGCGTATCTCGAGTGCGACATTCAAGCCAAGCGAACATGGTGTTCTTTTGCGGCCAAGTTGAGGTGGACTCTCAGTGTTACTGGCTGAAACGATTTCCAGAGGACAAGGAGCAGTGGGACTTTATCGAAAGACGTCTCCAGAAATGGTGCATGTGAAGTGTTAGCGTATAATGATGTAACGGGCAGGCTGCTCATTGTCTAAAGGAAAACAGCCGACAGGTCGGCTGTCTAGTACTCTGTTCAAAAAAGCTTCCAAACAATCAATAAATTTGATTAAAAAAAAGAAAAAAAGATAGTTGGCCGAGTGGGCTAGAGCACACCAGGGGTGCTATTCTGGTCGCAAACGGTACCTTTCTAGTTGTGACGTATCGAGAAAGAAGGGGCGGAGCCTCAAACTAGAAAGATTCTTGTTTGAGGCTCCGCCCCAACGTTCGGGTTCACGCACGCGGTCAGCTAGAAATTGACGATCCCCCTACGTCGCGATGACGTGTCCACGCAGTTGGGGCGCAGAAATCCCCGCATTTCCCCCTGTTCTTTTTGTTATCTTCTTTCTTTCCTCCGGGAGTTAGAACGAGCGCATAACAGAGAAAAGGCTACCTTCCGGAAAATGGAAGGAAACAGAGAAAAATAATATTATCCTTTTATAAAATACGAAAGATTATTTCAATAATTATGACGTAAAGTAAATTTTGCTAAGATATCTCTGCTTGTTTTCTCGAAGTCTTTCGCTACGGTCTTTGAAAACAAACATGGCGAAAACCGCGGTAACGACCTTGTGGTGTTTGTGTCTCGTTTGCGTCGTTGCTTTCCCTGTTTCTGCACGATACGTTGGCATTACGAGAAGAAAATATTATGTGAAGGCACGCTGCAACACCGATCATCCTTTGTGAAGCCGCCGTGAACATAAGCTGCAAATGAAATTTCCTGTTTGCCTGTGAAAGAGACTCCAAACTGACGACGACTCTGTGGTAATATATGACAAGTCATGAGATCGACGCAGAGTGCACCGGTTGTGAACATGCTGTGGATGATGCAGGAAAGTTTCTTCGGGCAGTTTTAATAATGCTTTGCACCCTTTGCTCACTGCAGTGATTACGACGGTAGTCCCCATAAGCCATGCTCTTCTCTTTCGGCGCCGAAGGAATGGAGGCGACCGCGTAATCTCGGGCAGTCTTTTTTACGTATTTTTTTATTTGCAGAAAAGCTCGTGCAAAAAAATAGAAAACGTTTTTACACGTCCCTACATAGGTACCTCGCTATCCCATTGGCTTCATTTCGCGTGACGATTCAACGCTGTTTGCCATGGAAACGTTCGTGAAACTAGAAAGCCTCTGTTTGCCGCTAACAGTCATTTTTCGAGTTCGGGTTGTGACGACAAAATGACGTAAGAACAAGAATGCACGGGACTATTTGCATTGTTTTAACTCGACAACCGTACCCTTGGCGAGAGAAACTCGAAAGAAGATGGCCGCGATGCTCGTCGGATCGACCGCGGCTGGGGTTTGACATGCGATCGGTCACTTGATCAACGCGCACACGAATGCTTTCGTGCTGTTGGATGAGCCCATTCGGCGGCAGGACCGGGTCAAAGAGCACAGTGAGCTGGCGTTCAACGTCTCCGATATAACACTTGGCGAGATGCAAGACTTGGCTTCTATTTGTGCCGGTGTTATGAAGCTTGAAAGTGGTGGTGTTGTTGTGGCTCGGACGGTCGCCTTGCTGAGATTACGAAGACGGTAATAGACCTTCATTCAGCGTTGCCATGCGTCAAGATTCAAAACCTCACCTTGACACAAAGTGAACAACGCTTCCGCGAGCACGGAGGCAGCAGCCAACGGTCTGAGAAAGATATGTGCCGCCGCCAAGACCGCCAGCGATCGCCCCAACGGCAAGAAAACAAACGACAAGCTCATTGAGGTTTGTGTAGTGCTGACTGCTGATTCATCGGACGACAAAGGTGAATAATGTAAAACGCAACGTACGTTTGCCAGCGTTTTGCAAAACTAACGCGTTTCGTTGAAAATTTAATTTGTGGAATTCGTTAACGCCTTGAAAGTTTGACGGGGACCGCATTGTGAACGCAGCCTTCACACAAGTGTTTTCTACAGTGTGTGCTTTGCCTGCATGCATATAAAGACAGAAACACTGCCTATATGGTGCATAAAATAAAGAAAATTTCGTTTATCTTGATAATGTTGACTATCGATTGAGTGCTCTTGATAGTATACTGGCGTAGCCAGGAACTTTTGAGGGGTGAGGGTGGAGGGAGGTTGAGGTGGCTGGGATGTTCATGACTTCGGGTGTGTGTGTGTGGGGGGGGGGATTTGTGTGTATATTCTAGTGCCCGCCGGATTTGGGGTGGGAGGGGCGAAGCCCCATAATCCGCCCCCCCCCCCCCCTGCTGGCTTCGCCACTCGATGATACCATAAGGGGAGCATCCTATATTCACAGGCTGCCCTAAGCATGTGCGTAGCCACTGAGCTCGTACCATAATGCCAAGATAGTTGCTGACATTCTTCACGTTACGTAGCAGTTCTTTTTTTAGTACATATGCTCGCTTTTCCTTCACACATCTACTCTGCTTCCGCTTGTCGTTTATGCTTGATGGTGATAAGTCAACTGTGCGTATTTGCTCTGCATCACAGGCAAATTTCAAAAATCAAGCTCACACTACTCTTTAATTTCAATGA
Organism: Ixodes ricinus; assembly: GCA_037355805.1. Lineage (NCBI taxonomy): Eukaryota > Metazoa > Arthropoda > Arachnida > Ixodida > Ixodidae > Ixodes > Ixodes ricinus. The sequence goes on along the minus strand of JAZHYW010002441.1, from coordinate 1,553 downwards.
GTTACTGTCACCTTTGAAACGACAATCTATTTAATTGGTATCATAACCTTTACATTAAACACACGTGTGTTGAATGTAGGACAATTGTATCTTTATTGTTTTTCTTGGTCACGGAGATGACAACCATCCACAAGATTGCACTGGCTAAATTTCTCGTCTACAGTGGGTAACAATGTTACCATGCTCTGTCAGACTAAACTCCTGCAGTCCAAACAACTAACGATTCATTTTAGAACACACCTGTTCGTAGTTCATTGCAGGGCGTAGAAAAGTGTTTCCTATGACTGTCCGATGACTGACATGCAATTCCAGAAGCTTGGTGTGAAAAGGTAAAATATCGAATTGATACAATAAAATGCCATCAGCAACCCATCCAGATTTTATTGCGTGATTGACAGTAGCTACAAACCGCAACAAATGGTAAACTGAAGACATAAGTACTAAGCGTGCACTAACTTCGAAGCGGTAGAAACCCTGAAGTTTTAACGTCAACTTACCACCAAGGTGTTAATGGCAAAGTGGTGTTTGCGTCAAATTGTTGGAGTCCTTCAGAACGGTGACGGTCTCCTTCAGATCGATGATGATGGTTTCAGTTAGATTCTAGGTTCAGTCAACGCACCCCACGACGTCGATGTGCTTGTCGTGGTGGCGACAAAAGCCTTCTTTCGCACATGCCTCAGCTGCCTCGGTCCGGGGTTTTGTCGACCCAGCCGTCTCTTCCCAGCCGGTTGACAGCGACACTCGCGACGGCCGTCACGGCTGTGATCACCATCCCCTGGGTATTAGCTATGTGATCATAGGTGGAAACCGCGCCCTTGTAGTTCCCCGCTGCGAAAAATATCAGTGCGATTCAATTAGTCTGCTGCTGCTCGACGGTCATCATCTCTCATCGTCGCCGTCTCTCGTCGCGAAGCTGGTCACACTGCGATCACACGGTGCTTATCGACAAGCGGTATTGTCGTCAGAAACAGTCGTCGTGCATCGCGAAGGCAACCGGGTGCTCGCGGAAAACCCGTCATTGTACGCGTTGGTCGAGAGATCGTTGCGCAACAAACATCGCCGCCATTTTCTACGCTCTAGAATCCTGCCCAAAGCTTGTTCCCCTTCGTGCAATAGAAGCAGAAGTTAAAAGCACGAGCACATCACCCCGAACGATGCTTGCACGAACGTTGGCTTGCACTGCGCAAGCGCGCCTGCTCGACAGGGACGTTGAAAGCCCGGAGCACGTTCTTCTAGCTCCTACACCCGCACTAGCTCGCACTCATAGTGAAACAGAGAGTACGGTGTGTCGAGTAATACCGCAGTTAATCTAGTTACGCGACTTCCGCTATGTGCTACGTAGGTCGGACGTGGTCATACGTCACTTTGTCGTCACTGTCCGAACACGAAGAGCGACAGTTACGGCAAACGGTTGCTTTCGTGTTTCGCGAACGTTCCCATGGAAACCGCGTGGAATTATCGCGCGGGCTGTGGCCAATAGGAGCGCGCGGTTCGTAGGGGGAGGAGTTTTCGAGAAACACGAACGTGACTGTTTGTGACCAGAATAGCACCCC
>JAZHYW010002440.1:0-53043 GCA_037355805.1 Ixodes ricinus | reverse complement strand
TATCGAAGGCCTTTCTGAAATCGAGGAATAAGCCTAAGGTGTATAATCTATTTTCAATATTGTTTATAATTTTATCCTTTACTTCTACAAGAGCCTGCTCTGCTGATTTAGATTTTTGGAAGCCATATTGACATTTGTTTAATACATTGTGCCTGGAAAAAAATTGTCTAGTCTAGAATTAATAACCCCTTCAAATATTTTTGAGAAAATTGGCAAAACCGAGATTGGTCTATAATTCTGTAGAAGGTGTTCCCTGCCACCTTTGTAAATTGGAGTAACTCTTGCAATTTTCAGTTCGTTAGGAAATATTCCAGTTTCTAGAGTGCGATTGATTACATGCGACAAGATATAAGATATTTGTTGGGAGACATATTTGACAGGCCTTGGCTTGAAGTCGTCTACGCCAGCTGCGGCATTATTTCTAATTTTATTTATAAGCCCTTCTACTTCATATGGCGTAGTTGGTAATATCATTATCGTGTTTGATAGGGAAGTCATTGCGTCTGTGACACAGCATTGCGAAGTATCTTCGTGTTCTGGTGGTGAACCAACGTCAACAAAATGCATATTCATTAGATTAGCCATTTCTTGTCCACTCACGTACCTGCCGTCGATAGCGACACTTTGCGTTCCCTGCACACGTCTTTTCCTATCTGTAATTTCGTTCACGGTTTCCCATATCTTTCTTGGGTCATTGTATACCCTTGAAAATATTTCTTGATAATATTCGGATTTGGCCTTTTTAAGATCGGAGTTCAATTTATTTCTTGTTTTTTTTAAATTCGATGAGAAGATTTTGGTTCCTACATTTAATAAAATTATGGTACATCATATCTTTTATCTTAATACGCCTGTATAAGTCATTTGTAATCCAAGGTTTTCGTACATTTTTTTACGACTATTTACTCGAATAAGCGGAAAAGCAACGTCATAACAAAGCTTAAATTTGTTTGAAAAAAGTGCATACGCAAGGTTGGGGTCACGTTCCAAAAGGACGTTCTCCCAGTTTGTTTGCTCAAGCAGGACAAAAAAAGTTTCCAGTGATTCTTCATTTATGCGTCGGTAAGAGTAAATTTCGCGTTTCGGTGTATTTTTGCCACGAAGGAAAGATGTCAGACAGAAAACGGGCATGTGGTCGCTTATATCTTGTGTAAATACACCAGATGTGGCTTCCCTAGCGTTGAGATTAGTTATACAAATATCTATTGAACTGGAGGTTTCTAAAGTCACTCGGGTGGGCAGTGTCACAGCGTTAGTACATCCCCAAGCAGATAAGATATTATTCATCTCTATTACGTAACTATTGCATTTTAGTAGGTCGATGTTTGTATCACCCATAATTAAAAATGGTTTGGAGGTCGATCCAAGAAAGAACAGTAAGTCTTCCAAAAATTAAAAAAAACTTCCTTATTACCTCTAGTAATGCAACCTGTATTGCGTTTTTTCATGAGGAGCTATTACATGAGTGTGTAAAGAAGATGCAGCCGTCTTTGTCCTCTGGCCATGACGGCATTCCGTCGGTCCTATTGAAGGCCTATAGTGCAATATTTATCCCTATTTTGGTACACATTTTTAACAACTGCGTAAAAACTGAAGTGTTTCCCGTCTTGTGGAAAACAGCACTTGTTGTACCGGTACATAAGTCCGGTTCAAAAACAAGTGTCTCAAATTACAGGCCTATATCTCTTCTTTGTACATTTTCAAAACTCTTCGAAACAGCTTTGCACAAAATATTGTCGTTTAAGCTCAAACATTCTCTCATCCCTAGCCAACATGGTTTTATGGCGGGTCGCTCAACCACGACTAACCTCACTTGTTTCATGTCAACTGCTGCTCAGGTCGTCTCTAGTAAAGGCCAACTTGATGTAATTTACTTTGACTTAAGCAAAGCGTTTGATCTTGTAAATCACGACATGTTGCTAGCAAAGCTGTCAAAGCTTGATGTCCACAGTTCGTTACTTTTATTGCTCAAAAGTTACTTGCGTGATAGAATGTGTTTTGTCAGCTCGAATGGTAATTCGTCTGCTGCTTATCATGCTACGATGGGTGTACCTCAAGGTTCCGTTCTCGGCCCCCTTCTGTTTTCAGTTTTTGTGAATTATGTTTCGGCTGTGATTCGTCACTCCTCCTTTCTACAATATGCAGATGACATTAAGATGTTTATAGAGGTACGAGACGAACGAGACTGTGTTTTGCTACAAAATGATGTATATGCTTTCGAAAACTGGTGCAATCAGAATGCGCTAAAACTAAATAGTTCTAAAACTAAAGTCATGTCCTACACTCGAAAGACACATAATATTATATTCTCTTATGACATTCAGTCAGTTCTTTTGGCACGTGTGGATGAAATCAAAGACCTTGGAGTTGTATTTGATAGTACATTACGCTTTTCGAGTCATGTTGACAACATTGTGAGCTCAGCTTTACGCACGCTTGGTGTTACGTGCCGCATTACTAAAGAGTTTAATAACCCTAGTACTTTTGTCACACTGTGCTTTATGTCGACCACACGTCGAGTATGCCTCTGTTGTATGGAATGGAATCTGCGTGACAAACTCGGCTAGGATCGAACGTATTCAGAATAAGTTTTTCTGTATCTACAGACATCGTTTCTCGACGCGCAATGCGTCTACCTCAAACCATGATTCAGCAGTCCCAGTCCAACATATCTTGGCATTGCCCACCCTGCAGCATAGGAGAGAACATGCCGATATCCTATTTCTGTACAAACTTATTCATGGCATCACTGACTGCACATCATTGATCTCAAATGTACGTTTGAAAATTCCCGTAAAAACCACACGGCAAAATGCGTCCTTCTACAATGCTCGCATAACTAATCTTCACGACCCCGTGTCAAGAATTGGGCACACCTACAATTCCTCTTTTACAGACACTATTGATATATTTAACAATAACACACCGGAGGTCATCAGAGCGCTAAAGGTCCTCACCTAAATTTTGCTTGCCATTTTTTGCACTTGATTAAGTTGCTCAGAACCAAATTTTATACTCTCGCTTTCCTTTTCTTTCGCTATCGTGGTGGTATACCGTAGAGTGTTTATGTGACATATGTGATCTGTTTTAAGTGTTTTTATTGTTTTTATTGTTTACTGTTTGTTTGTTGTGTGTAGTGTTATGTTTTTCATGTTTCCTGAGTGCACCCGTACCAAGACCGCAAGGTTGTTCCTGGGCACTTCAATAAAAACATTGATTGATAGATTGATTGATTGATTGATTATTATCATGGACTTCCTCAATCCCCAACTGAAAATTTAGTCTCCGTTGTCAGTGAGTTGGCGTGTAACCTAGGCCTTGGTGACTTTCAACCAAATGACATAGTGGCAGTGCATCGCCTGCCTTCTCGACGCGATGGCCCTCCAGTTGTCCTGGTTAAACTGGCATCCGTGTCACTAAGAGAGCAGTGGCTTGCCACACGAGGTAAGCTGCGTACCCTGGCGGCAGAAAGTTCGTTGCCAAAACTGTACTTGAACGAAAATCTAACGCGAAGGAACAGGGAACTCTTTTGGATGGTGCGTGAGAGGGCGAGGGCCAAGCAATATAAGTTCACTTGAGTGAAAACTCGGAAGCTATTTGCGAAGAAGTCAGAAAGCTCGCCTGTAGTGCGCATCTATCGGATAGCCGACTTGGAAAATATCGTCTAATTCTTTTCGCTTCTTAATGGCTTGAAAATAAGACGGGATAACCACCACATTCGAAAAATGGAAGTACAGTTTTATCGATGTTCAGAGTTTTTTTCTTTTAAAACGTCTGTTGAGCCCAGCCAACGATACTGCTCTTGGCTTATTGCATGTAAATATTAGGAGTATTCGTAAATATTGGGACCAGTTTGTAATAACTGTAAACAATGTGATGTCAATAATTGATGTTTTTGTGCTAACAGAGATCAATGTTAAAGAAGAGTTTTGTAGTGCATTTGAGATACCAGGTTATAAATAATTTTTTCTTACACGACCAATTGGTCGAGGAGGAGGAATTGCGATATTCGTTAAAGACTCATGGTGTACTGAAAACCTTGATGTAGATGTTTTTCATTGCGAGTCTTTGTTATTAAGGTTATGGAATTCTGAGTGGTCGTTGTTCTTACTGGCGCTTTACAGACCTCCGTCATCTAACGCTTTAAACTTTTTGGAAGAACTCAGAGATACACTTGGTAAATTTCAGTCCGTCGACATCTGTATGATAGGTGATTTTAATATTGACACCCTTCAACCCATGAACTTCATTGTTTGTGACTATCTGAATTTATTAGCGGAGTTTGGTCTAGAGGAACTGATTCTATCTCCGACTCGAGAGGAACTTCTGGGAGATCGTCTAGTTGTTTCATGTCTTGACCATATTAGCGTACGCGCTACAAATGTCGTTGCGCAATCAGCTGTAATAGAACAAAAACTAGCGGAAAGTATTTGATCATAATACGACAGTGGCTGAGGATTTCAACAAGTTTTTCGCTAAATTTTCTGAAGTAGCGCCTTACGATGCTACGTTCTCTACAGAATATCTCGAGTCCAATGTTTCCTCGGCTTTCCTTCCTCAAATGACCGAGCTTGATCTACGAACTTGGCTTTTCAGTTTTAAAACAAACAAGGCGCCTGGCATAGATGGCATCAGTGCAGAAGACCTGCAACGTAATTATAATTCTATAAAGCACGTGCTTCTTTATATGCTAAATGGTTTTATTTCTTCTGGGATTATCCCAGATGATTTAAAAACTGCACTTGTAAAGCCTTTATTTAAGGGAGGAGAGCGCAAAAAGCTTGACAATTACCGCCCAATTTCTATTTTACCCTGTGTAGTCCAGATCTTAGAAAAACATATCCTTCAAACTATGACGGGGTTTCTTGATCGCTTTAATATTCTATCGCCAACTCAATATGGGTTTGTCAGTGGACGTGGGACCCAGCCACTTCTAGAAAATTTTCCTGATGAATTGAATCGTACCTTTGAGAAGCATCAGGTTGCTTGCGCACTTTTTATTGATGTAGCAAAGGCATTCGATACCGTGAGTCATAATATTTTACTAAAGAAATTGCAAAACATTGGATTCCGCGGCCCATTCTTTTCACTACTTCAGAACTTTTTGTCGGGAAGGACACAACTAGTTTCCATAGCTAATAGCCGAGGCTCCAAAGTTAGCTTAAAAGCTGGGGTTCCTCAGGGATCCGCTTTGTCACACCTTCTTTTTAACATCTTTGTAAACGATATGTCCAGAGCAGTTTCCTCATGTAAATTATTTCAATAAGCCGATGACACGGTATTGCTATCACAACACCTTGATTATGTTACAGGAATCGCTTTAGTCCAAGACGGCACTTGTCACCTTCATGACTGGTTTAGAGCTAATTGTCTCACGATCAATATACGTAAAACTAAGCTTGTTTGCTTTCATAACCCACTTAAACTTATAACTATCGATCATCCACTTTACATTCATACATCTGGATGTACACCCTGCAACTGTTGTGCTGTGTCTTATGTGGGTCAAGTTAACTATCTAGGAATACAATTTGAGAGTGACTTGTCGTGGAAAGCCCATTTGTCACAACTTTGTAGAAGGCTGAGAAAAGTATCCTGTTTGCTGTATAATGCCAAATCTCTAATACCCATTTCAACCAAAAAGACATTAACTCACGCTTTAGCATACAGTGTATTACGCTACGGGATAACTATTTTTGGTCACAGCCCAGGACTATGGGGCAAAAAGATTGACTCAGTTTTAAAAGGAATATTTAAAAGCATAATGTACGGTGCAGTGTCACAAACTGAAGAAGAAATGCTAACATGCTTGGGTTTGCCTATTTTTTATCCTTTACTTGTACACACTGTTGTTCTAAAATACTTCTGGAGCGATACTTTTAAGATACCTCGTGTCCTATGTAGACCTCTTCGGCGTGTTGAGCGGTTTGAAGTGCCTTTCGTAGAAACAAAGTACAGAAAAAGAGTGCGAAATTTTTACGTTCCATTTATTTTCAACAATTTACCAGATGATATATATGCTGTGGACTCTTTAAAAAAATTGAAAGAATCACTTCAAGGTATTAGGGAGAAGTTGTGACTGTATATTTCTGTGTGCATATGTTGGAATCACCATCATCACCTACATTATTCTGTATCTGTAGTTGAGTTTGAGTTTTGAACTTCTTGTTTGTGGGGACTCTTTTAAGCATGAACTGTAGGGTGCTGTCCCACAAGCCGCTTCTGGCTTTGACAGGCCCGTGTATCTGCCTTGTTAAATGCGTGTTCAAATAAAATTATTATTATTATTATTATTATTATTATTATTATTATTATTATTATTATTATTATTATTATTCAGTGTTGGTAGTCATGGGTGTGTAGGAGACCAGAGTGTTAGATACGTAGGAATTAGGTGTGTGTATGTTTTTTTCTCCTTTCTTTTCTGTCTTTTTTGTGCGCTTTTGTTACGTTACCATGCTGATGGTGAGTTTGAAGGGTTCCAGTCCCACAAGCCATTTAGGCTTTGACTGACCCGATTTTTTACTGTAATATGGTTGCAAATAAAATTATTATTATTATGATTATTATTATTTTTATTTTTATACTCTTGTAACTGCTAATGATAGCGATGTCTTATTTATTCCTGCACTTACTTCCTGTGCCCAAGTCAACGTAAAAGCGAAGGGATCACTTTGCATATTCCCTGTAAAAAGTGTTTGTTTTTAACTTGGTTCCGCTAAAAATCTATTACGAAGTGTACGATATGCCGAACGCCTTCATATTCATTTATTTTCTGAGTATCGTTTTCTTATAAAACATACAGTGCGCCTGAAGCAAATCATGTATATACAAATCTGGTCCAATAAAATGTTTTCGAATCACTTTCTGTTGCTGACCCCAAAATACTCCACCAGTCAGGAGTCAGTGTGGAGATTGTGTATCTTCAATGTTTAACAGTATAAAAAGCAAACAAACAAGATATACACCTCTGTTTTGTGAAGTAGAAATTTAGTTTGACACACTTTGCACAAATTCTATCGTAAATATATAAATAAAACTGCGTCAACATTAAAAAAAAAGGAGCGGCTCCGGGAGCCGAGTAGCTCCCGGGAGCCTAGCCAGGAGAGAGGCGAGGAGAAAAGAGAGGGAAAAAAAGAGAAGGAGAAGGGTACCGGAGAACCAGAGCTGAAATGCCCAAACCGAAACCGAAACTATCTTGACCGGAACCGGAACCAGATTATGTTTAATGACGCCTGATAGGAGCGTTCGCTGTCACTGGTCTATCTGGGCCGCTGGGGCCTATGGCAGTGTCCGCTCTTTACCTTGTGTATATTACTCTATGCCAAACGTGCGTCGACAGAGAAGCGCGCTGTCTTCGGAGGTTCGCTATTACGTGTATACATCGGCAATTGGGCTTTCGCCTTCAAGTTGTCTTAGAAATAACATGGGAGACCCTGTGACTTTTGCGTCGCATAATTCGCTCCTTGGAGCTCAGCCTCTATGGTTTGAAACGTGTACGTCTTTATAGAATAACACAAAGCTAATCTAGAACTCACCTACAAATAGCATAAGTCAACACAATAACGGGTAATTTGTCATGTTCCCGAGGGGCCAAACTTTTTTTTTTTTGCTACGTTTTTCGAAAAAGTGTAGTCGTTCACAAAAAACAGGACACTTTCGTTGGGAATTCCTTTTAATCACGTTAAAAGATGACATTCGGAGTTTTATCAAACTGGGCACTTTGGATTTGACTTGATAAAGTTAGGCTGATTAACAGTTTCTTTGAAATAAGTTGAAACAGCGTCGGTTCGCCAGTAGCCTACAGCTTGGCGGAAAAATGCCCGGTGCACATTCTTCTGGTGTCTTCAGATTCCAGATTAAACAACGCAATTCCAATTCTTAGATCTGGAAACTGCTTCGTTGCTTCGCAGATCTGCAGTCACAGACATTGAAAAAGTTACATGAAGCGGAAAATAAATTAAGTTTAGTTGCATAAACTGCGTAAATAAATCAAAGTGCAATGCCATAAAATTGTAAATATCTTATTTCTTTTTGTTATAAATCATTAGTGGGATAAATGAAAAAAAAATAACTTGCAAGCGAAATTACAAAATATACTCATACCATACAGGATATTCACTATACACGACTGACGATAAAGTAATACAAAATGCGAACACGGTAAACCTAAAAAACATTTCGGCTTTTGTTTATTCGATGATGCTAAAAGCAAGGCGAAACTAATTGCGGAGAAATTTAGGCCTGAGTGATAACAACCTTGCTAAAACCTTTGATGATGAAACAATGTAATTAGAATAAAAACCCTAATTCTACTTGGCGTTAAATTTGGTTTCGGCAATATGTTATGACTACCTCGATACAAAAAATAAAATAAAATAAAAATAAAGCGTGGTAATAAATTGCACACGGAACTAACGTGTGCCGGGGTAAAGGCGTGGTGCAACGACGTTTTGTGGTCACGCTAAGGACCGCATAAAATTAATCCTCGATGTTCAAAGCCTGCGAAACACGCTTAGAATTCTCGCCGCGCAATGACGGTATCAAAAATAAAATTATATAAAAAAGAGAAGCATTAACGTCCTTAGCTTGCAGCCAAAATATGTCAGTCATTTTTTGTGGTTTACACTATCACCAGTATGAAGAGTCAATGACTGTAAAACTGAAAGTAAACGTGCAGGCTGCAATGCGCCAAATCTGTGCTTTCAGCTAAAAAAAAACGAAACGCATTGCCTACTGTGGCTTCGTCGGAACGGTTACTGACCTAAACTAGCCCACTACCGCTATTTTTATGCCCGCCTATGCTCAGAAAAGCACTACGCCACGACATACAATCACAGCCCAAAAGAACTAAAACTTAAAAAAAAAAAAAAATCTTGGTAAAAAAAAATAAAAAAAGAGACGAAAAGGAACTAAAGGGGAGAAAAAGATAACAGTGTGCGGCCAGGGTTGCGGAACAGCACAAAACTAAAACCGAAAAACAAAAACAAACAGTATATTTGCGCGCAACGACAACGTAATCGAAGCGTCATTTATTATTTTGCCCGGAGCGAAACCAACCACATTTCTTATCGGTTTTAGGTTTAAGTGGAAAGTTTAAGTATTTGAGTGTTCGTTTCATGCAAAGAGGTGAGAGACTTCTGTCAGTTTTCCGCCATTATTGCAGGGCAGTCAAACAAGCCCTCGCCCCCGAGTCTGATCAAACAAGCACAGAAAAAAAATAGCACGACACAAAACGAAACAACTTTGGTGTATCGCACGAATGTGTTAGGGAATGTACCGAAAGCTACCGACCGTTACATAGAGACACCAGCTATCAATTCATAGGGCAAGTAGCCCTTGATGTACCAGCCACAGAGGTCAGCGTGGGGCGAGCATTATCCGGGCTAAAGTTTTTTTTTTTATTTCCTATTTGAACAGAGGTTTTGAGTTTTACCGAATGCTCTTTCATGATCACGGGCTGCTTCTGAGATCATGTTCAATGCCTTGAACCTTTCTCCCTCGCGGTGTCTTTTGCTTTGATTCTTCTATTTTTTATCGTTTCAACAAGTAGAAACTTGCTTGAGCCTTTTGATGACTTAATTTGTGATAAAAAGACACGTTTAACACTGTTAATTATTTTATTTTGAATGTTGTGTTGCACGCGTAAACACAGCGTTACGAACATTGAAGGAACTATGAAACGAATTTTGGGCTGGAATGAGTGAATCTTGATTGTTTTTTTACTAATAGCATTTTGGTAAGTGGGCCAACGGAAAGAAGGAGAAAGTCAAAAGCCTGATTTTCGGTACGAAAATGTTGAAAACATAACGGACAATTTCGTACCTCCTTCCCTTCAAAATCTCTCTGCTTTTTCACTGCGTTGCATCCGCAGGACCCAAAAGAACGTCAACCGTCCCCAACGCACATCACACGACACTCGACCTCACTATATTCTCTTCACCCCTAAGCGGACAGTGCGGTGGGAGCCACGAGCTTGCCGGACCAATCAGGCACCTCTTCTCATCACCCGACCCCATTTTCTGCGCGTACATATGAGCGTGGGTATGAGTTAGGGAGCAGGGTCACGTGGCAAAAAATAGACGTGTGGCTCGGCCAACGAGCACGTAGGTTCCGCAGCTCTGTCAGCCTCGGGGTGAACGGGGCGGGGAAAGAAACTCTTGTCCGAATTTTAAGTGATGGGCTAATCTTCAGCAAGAGGCGAGATCCTCCTTTTACTCTTTTTGGACTGTCGGGTACGCTTGGCGATTTGTGAGTTGAGGAGGAAAGCTACGACGAAAAAGGTTGTAAAATCGTTTCATTAACCAGCAAGCTAGCAGCTAAGAAATTTCTGCAGAAACCAATATTATTGATTGTCTATGAATTGCGATTATTCCCTACGACCACCTCCAGGACGACGTCTGAGATGACATCAAAGACGACGTTTGGGACGACCTCTAGGACGACCTCAAAGACGTCTAAGACAACGGTCGCGGACGACTTCTGGGGCGATATTAAGGACGATTTCTAAAACGACTTCTAGGACGGCCTCAAGGATGACGTCGAGAATGACGTCCTAGAGGACGATGTCTGGGACGACACCTAGGGCGAATTCTAGACGAGATAAAGGACGACCTCAAGGACCACGTCGAGGACGACGTCTAAGACGACCTTGAGGACGACGCTGAGGACGACGTCAAGGTCGTGAGGTCCTTCGAAGAGGGTGCGAAAATGAAGGAGTGAGAATGTGAGCTGAAATGGACTACTGCGCACACCTACTGGACATTAGGAGGCCAGAAAGTCCAAGATATTCGGAGGAGGGGGGGGGGTAGTTAAGAATGCTATCGCATTAAAGGGTCGCGCGTGCCCACTACGCGGATCTCGGCAGCAGGCATGGCGCGCCGTCGGGGAGCGTGGCAATGCCAATCGATTGGCGCTCCGGGGTTATCTGTGTGCCGTCACCTCCGTGAAAAAGTTTTCGTGACATATCTAAGAAAAAAAAACGTAGTTGTACGTCAAAAAAAAGAAATCATTCCGACATTTTGCGTGCGACGATGTCAAAGCGCCGAATTTCGACAGAAATTCGGCAAGTGGGTAGGCGCCAAATGTGTGCTACCTTCATCTCTATAACGACTGTCCCCTCCCAAGCAGAGCGAACAAGAGCGCATCCTGCCAATCGCGGAGAGTCTTGCGTTGGATCGCGCACGCTCGAATCTCCTCACTTCCTCTCCGTATATACGGCTGATGTTGTTTGAGACCCGCACCTCCGCGTGGCAGCCGCGCGCGAGTGTTAAACTCTGTCACGCACGTGGCACTACGCCAACGGGGAGTTTCAGAATGGGGGTCCCGAACGATATGAGGCCTCGGAGTCATAGGGGAACACGACCGGAAAAAATAATCGCTCCGCTTGCTTATAGAATGTTGTTTTCAGTAAGTAGCGAGACATGCTTGAGCTTTTCGCTTGCAGCGCCGATACGGTTAACAAGAACAATTTATCAAGTGAAAATTATGAAAGAAGCTAACTTATTTGCGCTTTACAACAAATATGTTTGTTGTTTGTGTCGCAAATATTGGATAATGTACAAACACACCAACCCGTTTCTTTTTTTTCTTCTTTTTTACGAGCCGTCGATACCGGCGCAACAACCTCGGTAATCCGGTCAGAAGTTTTGGTGAAGGCAAACTGAGTTGTCCCAGCAAACTCGGGTGGCTATGCTCTCGAGACCGCAACAGGAGAGACGGTAGCTGTGCTCGGCTACACTACCGTGCCTTTCACCACAAGAAGCCTTCAAGCTGCTTTGCCCGTTGTTGTTGCGGCTGTCGAGGAGCAGTGCATTCTTGGCGCTGATTTTCTCAGAGCACACAAATGCGTGCTTGACTTCAATGCCGGATTGTTGCATTTGGGAACCGACTCGTTTCCCCTGGCTGCTGCCTCAGTGGCGGTTTTCTGCGACAGTGGACTCCCAATAAATGCCGAGTTTGCGCGTCCGTGTTTCCACGTATTACCAACCAGGTTGGCCCCACACGTATTACCTCTCTACGTCTACGAGGGCGCGACTGTTGGCCTCGATAAAACCAGCACGGGTAAGCTTCGTCAGCTACTTGAAAGATTTACAAAGCTTTTCAGCACGGGAGACAGGGATATGGGCTTATGATCAGCAGCAATACACCACATCGTGACGGGACAGGCTAACCCTGTACGACAAACTGAGAACAAATCTCGAGCGAATGCACGCATTTGCTCGACAACGGCTGTCAAGCGGCCTCGCTCGCATGAAGAGCCAGTATGACGCACACGTCACAACACACCCTTTTTCACCAGGCGACAGGGTATGGTTCCATAACCCGATTCGGAAACGAGGACTGTCCCCAAAGCTGCAGCGTCACTGGCAAGGGCTCTTTACAATCGTGAAACGGCTCAGTGTCACGTTACGCGGTGAAAAAGAGAAGAGGAATAAAGAACAGGTGCAAGGCTATACTTCGTTTCAGCTTGGGTCCAGACGCAGCCGATGCTACGAGCGCGAGCGTGTGGCCCTGAACAGTGCTTGCATTGCACGAGCGCGCGTGCTTGGCAGGGAGGCTGAAAGCCCGTAGCTCGCGCTTGGAGCATCGCCTGCGTCTGGACCCAACCTGAAACGAAGTATAGGCAGTAAAAGTGAAGAGGAAGAAAAGAAGAAGCTCGAGGAAATGTGGCTCGAGCAGGAGACGGATTCGACGGTGCCCCGAAAACGCTGCATACCTCGGCCGTGACCCGCAGATGCAGACGAATTCGACGGTGACTCGAGAAAGCTGCAGTCCTCGGCCGTGAACCGCAGATGCAAGCCGACTCCACCGCTAACTCGGACCCGCAGCCCTCTCAGGGATCTAAAGTTTCAAGGTCCATGAACCCTGGTACCCAGCGGATAATTTCTCGGCATAACCTGGGCCACCTCCAACGAAGCCCGGAGATACCTCAGCAGCGACCCCTGGTAAAAAGCAACTGGCTCCGTCGAGAAAACATCATCGTCTCAACGGACACTTGTGACCCCAGCGCTTGATATCATCAACCTGAAGAGGGACGTGAGAATTCCAAACATTTCTAACTGTACATGTGTAAATACTAAATACCTAGGCATTAGCTATCTTTTCTATTTACGTATGTTGATGTTTTATATAAATTGATTTATACCGTCGGCCGTGCACTCTCCTATTTCACTCAGACGGTTGACCTGAACCACGACACTCAGTGACGTGGTCTATCGCATACGTCAAAACGATTGGTTCAGGGCTCTCTTGATTCACCGTGATCGACTGTCCTTTTATGAAGGACTTTGTTAAACCTGGATAAAATTCCAGAAGACAAGAGGGGGATAATGTAGCGAAGGTGATGTCGCGGAAAAGAAGACAGCACGACAGAGTTGGACGCCTACGAGGAAAGCAAGCGGACTTCCAGTAAATGAGCAGCTTGTAAGCGGTAAACGCTCCAATATATTTTTATTACATAAATACAACAAATAGGATCCGGACCGTTATTCTACGATCTGACGTGAAAACACCCGTGACAAACTTTTCAGCCGCGCGAGGCGTCCGCAACATGGCGTCCGCACGCACGTTTTCGCGGCTGCGCTTCTGCTTTATTTTTGTTACGCTAGTAAGGCAACGTCTAGACGACTTCACGGACCTCGAGACTCATGTGCGTTCCAGGCATCCCCCAATCCTTCTGCAGACCTTCCCTCCCCTCTCCAGATGGGTTGCCGTTGGGGCTACGACGTCGCTTAGGGTTAACCGGACGGGCTACTCGCCGGATCGCCGTCGGTCCTCCGCCGCCGGCTTCACGAAGCACGCTTGTCGTCATCACATCGTCTGGTGCCTGCTTCTCGCAGGCGATATCACTCCCAACCCGGGCCCGCAGCAAACTACCTGCGCCTGTTGCACGAAGCGAGTACGGGACAGCCAGGCAGCTCTTTGTTGCGACACTTGTGAGGGATGGTGTCACCGCGGCTGAGTCCATATGTCGCTGGGACAATACCGCCGACTGGGCTCCTACAGCGATCCGTGGGTGTGCATAATGTGTTCGCTGCCGCACTTCTCGGACGACTACTTCGATGTCCCCGCCGTTCCTGAATCTGATATTTCACCCACGGATGCCTCATCCAGCGCTGTCCTCTTCCCTGATTCTCTGGCGGGCGGCGGCGTCAGCGGCGCGCGCTTCTTTGCGGCCACGTGTTGGACGCGTCGGCAGCCGGCCTGGCGTCGGTGGCACGATGCGTAAGTCTCTCAACCTGTGGTACACGAACTGTCGTAGCCTGAAGAATAAGGTCCAGGATATTCAGACTATCGTAAGCTCACTACCGGACAACGCGGTCTTCCCTGCTCACGGAGACCTGGTTCAACGCCAGTGTGCACGACGGCGAGTTTTTGGGCACTGCACACGCCGTATACCGCCGAGACAGAAGCGGCAGTGGTGGAGGAGTGCTCGCCGCCGCCCCCACCGCCTTCACGGCCGACCGGAGGCACGACCTTCAGCACCCCGACGTGGAGGCGATCTTCCTCGATCTTTACACACCACAAGGTACTGTCCTGCTCCGTCGCGTGTACTGCCCCCCCCCCCCGCCCTCCACGTCGGACGCCGCCTACAAGCTACTTGACGCCTCCCTCACCTGTGCATTGCTGAAACCGGTGAGGTTCTTGACGATTTTCTCCTGGACTCAACTTCTGTAGCTGGGCTACTGCAAGTCTGCCGTAGACCCCCATTCCTGCCTCGGAGCAGTTTCCTCGACTTGGTCTTCACTACAAATATCACAAAGGTCCTCTCCTGCGATGTTTATCCCGGCCTTAGTAGTAGCGACCGTAAGGTTGTGGAGGTGTCTTTTGCAACCTCCCCGCCCAGGAAGGGCCGCTTTGCTCTTACTACTTGGAGATTTCATAAAACCGACCAACCTCACCTTGCTAATCTAGCTCACCTTACGCCTTGGTGCATGACGACTGAAGGAAGTGACTGTCTCTCAAACTTTGATTTATGGTACGATTTCGCGAGTGCCATTCAGCGCGAATCCATTCCTCATTCACTTCGTTCTACCCGGCGGAAGAGGACCACCTGGATTACACACAAGATTATAAAAGCGGCCAGTCAGAAAAGAGCGCTTTTCAAGAAGGCAGCGCAGCTGCAGTGTGCGGAGACTCTCCGTGCAGCAAAGGACCTCTAGAAAACGCTGAAAGTTGCCATCCACACTTCTCACATCAGCTATGCCCGTAACATTGCACTCAAGGCCAGGGAGGACCCGAAGCTGTTCTGGTCGTACATGAGCAGGTTACAGACTAGTAGCAACAAGCCAACCTTCGTGAACAACAACGTCCCTCTCACATCCCCACGTGATATTGCGCAGTCGTTTGTCCAACACTTCGCCGGTGTTTTTAACGCTGGAACGCCCACATCAAACATTGACGGCCTCGTGCAAAATATTGAGGAGAAGACGCCAGGCCCTAGCCTCCTGATGCCCGACATAAGCTTGTCACTCGAGCACCTACACGAAGCTTTTCGACAAATTAAGCCCTCCTCTCACCAGGCCCTGACACCAGCTTCCTCAGGCGTTTGCCGTGCATGTCTACATCTCCGTCATCGGCGTTGGTTGTCCTATGCGGCCAGCTCAGCGGCCTATGACTTCACGGATGCTTTGTTATCAATATTCCAGCTTTTCCTGGATACTGCTGCTGTTCCAGACCTCTGAAAGCGGGCCCTGGTGACGCCTACCCAGAAAGGGAAGGCAAGCCTGTGAATAACGCCTCATTGTATCGGCCAGTCTCAGTCACGTCGATCCTGTGCAGAACTTTCGAACGGATGCTAAATCGGACCCTTCTAGATTACCTGACCGTCAGCAACATACTCTCCTCGTCGTAGCACGGATTTAGGCCAGGAAGAAGTTGTGAAACTGCCCTGGCCGCCATCACACACTACATAAGCGATGCGCAGGACGACCACACTTCCACGGACCTCATCCAACTAGACTACAGCAATGCATTTGACAAGCTGAACCACCGCCTTCTTCTCCAGAAGCTCGCAGATGTCGGTGTACACGGCTCCCTGCTTCGTTGGATAGCTCGCTTGCTTATGGTCTCTCTCACAAGGTGGTGTTCCACGGGTCTCCGTTTGTGGACTTTGCCATTTCCTCGGGTGTGCCACAAGGCTCTGTGCTGGGACCCACTCTCTTCTCAGTGTATGTTATAGGACATGCCGAAGACAGAGAACTCCCTGCTTATCAAATACGCTGAAAACACAACCATTTTGACCCGTTTGGACCACCGTTCTTCTGGCTCCCACCTTCAAGACCACCTCACTTTGATTGGAGATTGGTCTACTGTCAACCATCTACGACTAAGCCTCACTAAAAGTACTGCTATGCACTTTAGTATGCAGAAAAGTGTGGACCCTCCTTTCTATTCTTTTTCTGGCATTACTGTGTCGGTCCCCACACATCTTCAGATTCTGAGGGTGACCCTTGCGCCTACTTTGGATTTTGCCCTACACATCTCTAACATTGTGGCAAAGGCACGTTGAACCCTCGGATTCGTCACAAGGGTGTCACGCTCCTGCGGTCCGAGTGGCCTTTCGCGTCCTCTACACCGCTATGGTGCTTCCGCGCTTAGAGTACTGCGCTTCCATCTGGAGCCCCCACCAAGCCCACCTCTCTCAGCGTCTGGAGGGGGTCCAGCGTCACGCAACACGAACTCTCCTGTCGCGGACGCACCGGACGCTGCTCACCCCATACCTACGAGGATCGACTGAGGCGCCTCAGCTGGCGTACACTAGACCATCGACGGGTCGTTGCGCGTGTGAGACTGTTGTGCCGCCTCAAACGGTTCGTTTGAAAACACTTAACTTAACTCGGTCCTCCGTATTAGTAAGCGGTCCGGACAACCCGAGCAGCTACGGGCTCGCACAGTTCGCCATAGCCGCACGTTTCTCCCAGCTGAGATCGAGGCCTTCCTCTCAGCGCCCCTGGACGTACGCTTACCTATCCCAGAAGACCGGGAGGGATCCGCGCTTCTGTGCCGGGACTTTTCGCGAGCGCGGAACTGATTGTGTGGGGGAGCTGCGCTCGGGCCGGGATCACGGGGCGCGCGTGGCCGTCGACTTTTGCCGTGATAGGGCGATGGGGGCCCCTGTCGCAGGAGGGTGGGATTGGGTCGGTACCTCGGCTCGCCCTCCCCAGGGTGCTCGGCATTTCCTCTGTCTCTCTCCTCCGGCGGGGCCTCCTGTCGCGGCGGTGGGAATCGCGCGCGCTTCGCGATTTCGGTTTGCACGCCCTTTGAGGACACTCGGGCCGTGCTAGGGCTTCGCGAACGCGACCGACTGCGTGGTCTTTTTTGTATGTTACAAGCTTCTTTTTATGTTTAGCTTTGCTTTCGTTTCCTGAGGGTTGTGCGAATGGACGCACCAGCGTACGGGCTTCTGCCTTTCTGTTTCGCCTCGCACGCCCCCAGGAAAACACCTGTTCGTGCAAATAAAAATTATTATTATTATCGCAGCACAGTCCAGAAAAGTTGCTTTGCTTATTTTTGATTTATCAGAAACACCTAAAATTATTGTTACGTAATGCGATATTTACCGACACTTTTTTCGCACTTCCTTAGCAATCGTTTCGCTTTGTATAATTTCGCCTAACAAACGTATTACAAGTTTTTTTTAGCACAATCCCTAGTTCTTACCTTCCACTCCAGTGTCTTGGCGTCATCATGAGCCAGCGCGTATGCGTATGCCCCTAGAAAGGATTTTCCTACTATGGCGTGCTGGGGATCTTGGCTCTGGCCGCCATTATATGTGAACCATGCTTTGCACACCTGTTAGAGAAAAAGATATAGATATATATATAAATACTGTAAACGACCTATTTTTCGCGGGCTCAATATTTCGCGATTTAGATAAAAGCCGAAGTTTTGAAATAATTCGCGGGTTCTAATTTTTGCGACGCGGTGGGCGCTCAATATAGATTCCAATATGTTTACATTTTACCAGAATATTTCGCGGGACCTATTTTTCGCAAATTGTTGGCGACTTGCAAAATTCGCGAAAATTACGTGGTTTACAGTGCCCGCCCACCCGCCCGTCCGCCCGCCCGTCCGCCCGACGTCCACATACATTCGACGTCCACATACATTGATAGCATGTCTGCAAGAGTCCTGTTGAGGCGCTCAGTCAAGCCATTTGTTTGGGGGTGGTAGGCAGTTGTCCGGCGGTGAGCGGTATGGCTGAAGTGCAGAATGGCTTGCATGAGCTCGGCCGTGAAGGCTGTTCCTCGATCTGTGATGACGACCTCGGGAGCACCATGTCGCAGGAGGATCGCATGCACGAAGAATCGTGCTACCTCCATAGAGGTGCCGCTGGGAAGGGCCTGTGTTTCGGCGAAGCGGGTTAGGTAGTCGGTAGCCACGATAATCCATTTGTTACCGGAAGCAGAAGTAGGAAAAGGACCTAGCAAATCCATTCCTACTTGTTGGAAGGGCTGCATGGGCGGCTCTATGGGCTTCAACGGTCCTGAAGGTCTTGTAGGCGGCGCTTTTCGGCGTTGGCATTCTCGGCAACTGCGTACGTACTGAGCGACGTTGGTAGCGAGGCGTGGCCAGAAGTAGCGTTCATGGATCCTGCCGAGGGTGCGCGTAAATCCCAGATGTCCCGATGTTGGCTCGTCATGCGCCGCTTGAAGGATTTCGTCGCGGAGGGCTGTGGGGACCACAAGTAGGTACTGTGCCTTGTTAGGAGCGAAATTCTTCTTTACGAGCATGTCGTTTCGCAGACAAAATGCGGATACGCCGCGCTTGAAGACTCTTGGGACTGTGGTGGTTTTGCCTTCAAGGTAGTCGATAAGCTTGTTTAGGTCTGGATCAGCTCGCTGTTGCTGAGCGAAGGTACTAGCACTGATCGCACATAGGAACGTGTCGTCGTCGTCCGTGTTTTCTGGTGGTGGGTCGACAGGTGCACGCGAAAGGCAGTCGGCGTCGGAGTGTTTGCGTCCCGACTTGTGTAGGACTATGAAGTCAAACTCCTGCAGCCTCAAGCTCCAGCGTGCGAGGCGTCCGGAGGGGTCCTTTAAACTGGCGAGCCAACACAAAGAGTGGTGATCAGTGATTACCTTGAAAGGCTTGCCATATAGGTAGGGGCGAAATTTGGAAATCGCCCATACGATGGCGAGGCATTCCCTTTCGGTCGTGGAGTAGTTTTTTTCGGCTTTGGACAAAGAACGGCTGGCGTAGGCGATAACTTGCTCAAGTCCGTTCTGGTGTTGAACAAGAACGGCGCCGAGGCCTACAGAGCTGGCGTCGGTATGAACTGCTGTTTCGGCGTTCTCGTCGTAGTGGGCCAGTAACGGGGGCGACTGTAGGCGCTTCTGAAGCTCCCGGAATGCATCTGCTTGCTCTGGCTCCCAGGTAAACGGTACATCATCGTGCGTCAAGCGCATGAGGGGCTCGGCAAGTTGAGAAAAGCCCTTGACAAAACGTCTATAATAAGCGCAAATTCCTAGAAACCTGCGAACGGCTTTTTTGTCCGCTGGCTGCGGGAAGCGTGCAATAGCTGCAGTTTTCTGGGGATCAGGATGAACTCCACTTCCACTAACGATGTGTCCGAGAAATTTTAGTTCTTCGTAAGCGAAGTGACACTTCTCCGTCTTAAGTGTTAGTCCTGAAGACTTAATTGCTTCGAGCACCGTTTCCAGTCTCCGTAGGTGTTCATCGAAGTGCGTGGAGAACACGACAACATCATCGAGATATACGAGGCAGGTCTGCCATTTGAGCTCTGCCAACACAGTGTCCATAACTCTTTGAAACGTTGCTGGCGCTGAGCAGAGGCCGAAGGGCATGACTTTAAACTCATACAGTCCGTCAGGGGTTATGAAGGCTGTCTTTTCCCGATCCCTCTCGTCGACCTCGATCTGCCAATATCCCGTCTTGAGGTCCATCGAAGAGAAGTACTTGGCGTGGCTTAATCGGTCTAGAGTGTCGTCGATTCGGGGTAAAGGATAGACGTCTTTCTTAGTGATTTTGTTTAGCCGGCGATAGTCAACGCAGAACCTGAGGGTGCCATCTTTTTCTTCACAAGAACGACAGGCGATGCCCAAGGGCTCTTCGAGGGTTGAATAATGTCGTCGGAGAGCATCTCTTTAACTTGATGTTGAATTGCCTCGCGCTCCTTGAATGAAACTCGATAAGGAGATTGTCGGAGGGGGCGTGCGTCCTCGTTAGTTATGATTCGATGTCTCGCAATCGGGGTTTGCCGGATTTTCGAAGAGGACGAGAAAGAGTCGTGGTAGCGTTGAAGTAGGTGCTGTAGTCTGTCCTGTTTTTCCCGAGACAACGCAGGGTTTACATCGAATGCGGGAGCAGCCTCTTCCGTCACGGAAATTGTCGAGGTTGTATCGGAGAGGGTCAGAGCGTTACTGACCTCGGCGGTGTCCTCTAGGGAAGCCAGTGAGGTGCCCCGGCTGAGATGTTGGTATTCCGAAGTGAAGTTTGTTAGCAAGATAATCGCTTGTCCTTGTTCAAGGCGAACGACTCCCCTCGCAACGGAGATTCCTCGTTGAAGCAGCAGAGATCTATTGCTTTCAACGACTCCCTCGTAATCACTGGATACGGCAGCTGTTACAGAGACAAGGACACTTGAGCGGGGTGGTAACGTAACATGCTCGTCGAGTAGCGTAAGCGACGTCGGCTGGACGTTGGGCGGGATGGCGCGCTCTGTAGAAAATGTGACCGACTTTGATTTGAGATCGATGACAGCGCTGTGCTCAAGAAGAAAATCCATACCCAGGATAACGTCCCGCGAGCACTGTTGCAAGACGAGGAACGTCGCAGGATAAGTGAAATGGCGGATTGTAACCCTCGCTGTACATCGTCCGGTGGGAGTCACAAGATGACCTCCTGCTGTACGAATCAGAGGGCCGTCCCAGGGGGTCGTCACTTTCTTTAGAGCTCTTGCAAACTGCCCGCTCATAACGGAGTAGTCAGCGCCCGTGTCGACGAGAGCGGTTATGTCGCGTCCGTCGAGAGATACGTTCAGGTCGGCAGTGGTCGTCAGGGCGTCGTTGGGACGTCGTGACGTCGGATCGCGGCTGCGTCGGTGCTGGTTGGGAGGATGTTCGCGACCGCGCTGTACAGCAACCCCACCTCCAGGGGTTGCTGCCCTCAGTTTCCCCTACCGGGGCTGGGCGACCTGCGTCTCGCGGCTTCTGAAGAGGGACGGCGTTGTGGCGAAACAGGTCGACTAGGCGATGGAGACCGTGAGAAGCGCCGGGGTCCTCGGCCAGGCTCAGCTAAATAGTGTTGGATTTCTTGTGGTCGCTCTCCAACCCGGGGGCGTGGAGCGTCGCTAGAAAAACCTCGAAGTCCAAGTCGGCGGTATGGGCAGAAGCGGTATACGTGACCGGCTTCTCCACAGTGAAAGCAGAGAGGGCGGTGATCAGGCGTGCGCCAGATTTCGCTCTTCGGCGTGCCAGGGCGTCGTTGGGTGGGAGGCCGATAGCGATCTGATAATGGTTCCCATTGAGGATTCGGGAGGTGGGCAGGTCTACGAGCAGCGGCAGCATACGTCATAGCCTGAGGTCGTTGTGCTTCTGGTGAAATATCCATTGAGCTCAACGCCTGCTGCAGTTCTTCTCGTATTACCTCGGACAGTGATGAGACTTGAGGTTGCTGCGTCGTTGGAAATAGCTTCCGCAACTCTTCGCGCACGACGATTCGAACGGTATCCCGCAACGTCTGGGCGTCAACTCCACGGGGTTCGGCGTAGGTGGCGGAAATCGCTGGCACCGGTCGATCGTACTGCCTCGTTCGCATGTCAAGGGTCCGTTCAATGGTTGAAGCCTCGGCGACAAACTCCGCAATTGTCTTTGGAGGGTTGCGTACTAGTCCGGCGAAGAGCTGTTCTTTCACTCCCCTCATAAGGATCCGGAGCTTTTTGTCTTCGGCCATGTCGGGGTCGGCGCGCCGGAACAAACGCTTCATTTCTTCAACAAAGACCACCACTGTCTCATTGGGGTGCTGAAGACGTGTTTGAAGCAATAGCTCGGCTCGCTCTTTTCGTAGGACCGTGGAAAATGCTTGCAGAAAGCAAGCCGTGAACGAGTCCCACGTTATCAGTAGGCGTTCCTGGTTCTCAAACCACGTCCTTGCCGAGTCTTCTAGCGCGAAAAACACATGGTTGAGTTTTTGTTCAGCACTCCACCTGTTAAAGGCAGCCACCCGCTCGAACTGTTCCAGCCAGTCGTCGGCATCTTCTTGCGGAAGCCCGTGAAATGAAGGGGGTCCCGTGGTCGTTGGAACATGACCGGCGATGGTAGTGCACGTTCTTCCCGGTTGTTGGCCATTGTTGTTTTTCTTGTCCTCTTCACAGAAAGAAATCCGCACTCCGGGGACAGACCTTGGAGGCGACGGCTTCTGCAGTGCACGGGGGTGACGTCAATGGGGCTTGGTCGGCGAGGACTATTATCTCGGCTGCTAAGAGGAGTCCGGGGCATACGTCGTACCCCGCACCTCCACCAGATGTCACGTAGGCGAAGGAGACGTTGGTAGTGGTAGGACCCAAGAAGGGTTTAATGGGCGGACTGCAAAGCAGGATCAAAGAAAAAGGCGAAGGGCCGGTCCGGTCGATCTGCTTGCAGTTCTTCGAAATTGCGCGGGGCACGAGAGAGCGCCCGGCGCGAGCCCCGTGCAGAACCGAAAAAGACCGAGGCGCGCTGTCATGCGCGAAGAATCGAGGCGCTTGTTAATCTGTGGCAATATATATATATATATATATATATGAATGAACCGTACTTAATCCAATGAATCAAAGAATCAAAGTTTTACGTACCCGCCGAAAGACAAAATAAACGGTGGAGCCAGGATATGAGCTCTCGGCCTACCAATGTCCGGTCGGGTGTGCTGACCACTACACCACTCAACCTTTGCTTTCTGGCGTCTCCTATCTGTCTGATTAATGCGCAAGAAACGAAACGTAACCAATCAGAGGTGTTCTGGAAGCACACGCCGCCGCGTGGAACGCAGTACGACGCTTACTGTCACGTGGTACGTGCTCGTTGTGCTCCAGGAATCCTTCCACTGTTTGTCTTGTCACGTGTACACGTATTATTATTTTCTTTATGATCTTTAGACACACGGTATCATCATCATCTGCGAGATGATGATACCGTTGACGCCGAGTCAACGTCAACGGAATGATACCGAGATCATTCCGTTAACGCTTCACTGGCGAACACCGGCGTGCGACATCTACGAAGAGGGTGCCTGGAGGGAGGCATGGTCGAAAAGGGCCAGCTTTAAAAAATAATTTCTCAGCAACAGCACAAAGTACTTGTACAATTTTTTCATATGTTGAACAGATGAGGTAGAGTTAACTTTTGGTTTTTTCGAAAGTTCCGGCACCGCTGCCCATATCGCTTTTTCTGGCTTTCAATATGACCGTTTCTGCGTGAACTGCAGATTTGGTCATTCAATTAAAACGCAACAGAGCTAGGCTCTATAAGCTTATTACAAGCAATTGAATTGTTGGTTTTAAGAGAAGAGAGAAAAGAAAACGTATTGTAGCTTATACTGTAATCGAAGCTGAGAAAGTCTCTTTTATTTGGAGTTCCCATTTGTACTCAAAATTTCGTCTTTCAATGTTTGTATTTCAGTGTAAGATAGGGCATGTTATTAAATATGTAGCCGCCCACATAAATGTGTGTGGTAAGCAAAGGTTTTCTTAATTTTTTACAATTTGTGTTTTAACTGCATGGATTTTCTGCAAATTCAAGAAATGTGTAGCATGATACCAGCAAAAAATAAAATATAACAAAAAACAATTTTATTCGAGTTCAGAGGCTTCGTTATCAAAATTATTTTTTTCCGTACATTTATCCCAGACATAAAAAATTGCCGTGTCTCCTTCGGCATGGAATGACCCTGATGGAGAAGTTGAGCATACGTATACATCTAAGTAACCGATACCTGCAGCAATAGGGTCAGTATGGCACGCTGATCGTATTAGATGCGAGTCCGAAATAATCATGATTTTGTGGCTATAGTTTTTCTGGCGTCACGTACGAAAATGTCAATATCGGAGCGGTTCCAGTTTGGATCCGCGCGAAGCCGCGCGGTTCTAAACCTGTGGACAGTTCACATGCGCGCGGTTCTGGGTGTAACCAGTCGGATCCAGTGACACGCAACGCACTGGAACCGCACGGTGATAAGTGAATCCGATCCGCTACCCTTCACTCTTAAAAAAGTCTTTGCGTCTATTTTCACGCACAATACTTGGAGAGCCAATCACCGCAACTTACGGAGGCAGCTCAGCGAATGACGATGTCGGAAACATATGTTTAGACCAAAAAACGCAGTCTGAGTTGTGACATTAAGCAATGCAAGCGTTACGTTTTGCATTGCTTAATGTCACAACTATGACTGCGTTTTTTGGTCTAAACATATGCTTCGACATCGTCATTCGCTGAGCTGCCTCCGTGAGTTGCAGTGATTGGCTCTCCAAGTATTGTGCGTGAAAATAGACGCACAGACTTTTAAGAGTGTTGGTTCCAGTAGGGTCTGCTCCCAGCCAGCGGGCGCGCACATTTGTCACTGGAGGAGGAAGAAAGGGGAGGGGGGGGGTTGGCGGGGAACTGCCGCTCTCTTCCCCGTGGTCACTGCCAAGTGACGTGTTAGGGACAGGCGCATCCGGTACACGGGCGCTGCGAGCGGGGGTTCTCCGCGCCCGCGCCCGCGCCCGCGCCTCGCTTTGTCTGTCGGCTGTCGCAGTCGGTGGCTGCGCTTCGAGAGATTCGGTTCTTCTATCCGCTCTCGTCGAACTGTTAGCCGGCGCTCGCCCGACGTTCGCGCTGCGGGCGCACGGATACTGACGAGCCTTTCGTTTCCCTGGATGGATACCCACTGACCTCGGCTTTGAATCTTCATATAGTACGAAGCTGCCGACCCATTGCACTTTGGCTCGGCACCTGGATGCGCTTGGCGCTGGTGTGCTTGGTGACAATACTTGGACAACTCGGATACCGCTTGCCCGCCGGAGCTTCCCGATTCGCTCATCACTGGATACTGTGCTCGTGCGTGCTGCGTGTGCGTTCCATGCACCATGTTTGGTGACGAGTCGTGACGACCGTGTGCACCGCCAGAATTCCCGTTGCGCTCACCACTGGACTCTACAAAAGTATTTCGCGCGACGCCCTTAGTCGTTACAAGCGACAGATTGTCGAGATTTCAGACCCAGGCCGTTCCGCCTGGGTCTCAAATCGCGGAAATTTCTTGCTTGTAATGGCTAAGGGCATCACGCGAAATACTTTTGTAGATTCCAGTGGTGAGCGCAGCGAGAATTCCGGCGGCGCACCGCCTGGCTCTGAAATCGGGGAACCGGTTTGTATCTCGTATGTTACCGCGCGGTACCAGTGGCTCTGCAGAACCACTGGAACCAGCCAGTTCCACCTGGATCTGAAATTGGGGCACCAGTTTGTATCCCGTCTGGGACTGCGTTGTTCCGGGACGGATACAAAAGTCAAATTTGGGGGTTCTACGTGCCAAACCATCGACGGGCATCTGGCACGCCCCAGCGGAGGACTGAGGATTAATTTGGACCACCTGGGGATCTTTTGACGTGCAACCGAAAGCTCGATTACACGGCGCCTTCTCCGCAATCAGCCTCCGTCAGATTGCGGGCACCTCGGCCGGGATTCGAACCCGCCACATGGGGATCCGTAGGCCAGCGCTCTCGCCTCGGAGCCACCGAGGCGGCCCGGGACGGATACAAACTGGTGCCCCAATTTAAGATCCTGGCGGAACCGGCATTTTTATTCCGGCCTGTATCTGACATTTTCGTATGGGCTGTACCGAGAGTGAGCATGAGTATGATGTACAGGACACACTCAGATGCGTAGCGTACTGAGGATTACAAGTCTCATTACGCTGACGTGAAAATACAAAATGGTGGTCTAACATTTAGAATACTCAGGCCCCATAAGGTTCCTAACCTCTATTTCTTCTTTTATCAGCCCCCGAAAGACCACCATTATTATAACCAAACGCATATATTCTGAAAATTATAATTGCCAATATGGCAATACCGTATTTCTGAAAGGGCGTATTCACTTTGAACTATTGAAGCCCGTGTCTCGCCATCATTTTTTATTTGCTTCATCTCAGACAATGAAATTCTTCCGGTGCGCGACGGTCTCTTAACGGCCATCGTTAAGTGACAGCGACTGCATGCAGCGTGCCCCGTAAAGAGACATTTTGAATCCAAAAGCATTAACTATCCCATGGAGCGAAGCCGGCGTTATCTTTAGCAACAAAAAACGGCACCTAAATTCCCATTGGCTGAGCGATACGACACCTAAATTGTGTTGCTGAATAGCAACAGCGTCATCGTTGCTAAGCAGCCAGCCGAACTGCTTTCGGTGCAGCGGGAGGGGGTACGCGGCCATCCGCTGGCATGACGTTAGGCCTGACATTAGGCCTAACGTTACACTTTGAGGTCTAACATCGTCAACCGGTACCCGGAGCTAGGGCGATGATGATGATGAGAGAACACGTGATTTCAACAGGCGCCGCGCTGTGCTTCGCACACCCGCCGCTGCCTCACCCAGCAGCACAGCAGTCACCAGCGAGCCCGGGCGGTCTGCGCGGCGGACCACCGCACTCCCTGTCGGCGCTGCGGCTATTTCTCCTTCTCTCGGCGCTGAGAATGCTTTCGCTTGCAGAACTCATAAGAAGTGCTTAGGTATCCTCAAAATCTTTTATCAAACATAATTAAAATAATTCACAAAAAAGACGGGACAAAGTAAAAACAAAAAACAAAGGACAGGCACTGCCTTTCTTGAACAATCTATTTTGCGGTTTTTAGAGCGCAGCGCTTGGGCGCCCGTGTCCGGCTTGAGCGGCGTCGGCGTATCCTCGCGGTGCATTATGGGAAACGTCCCATAATACAACGCGCGGGACTGTCATGATGATCGTCAGCCTCGTGACGTCACGAGGATCACCGGTGACATCACCGCGGTGGATTATGGGACGTTTCCCATAATGCACCGCGCGGACGTTTTGGCACTACGCGGTGGATTATGGGAAACGTACCATAATGGACCGCGGTGACGCGCGCCTTGCATTATGGGACGTTTCCCATCATGCATCGCGCGGGCGGGAGGAGGAGACGGTATGGAGATGAAGGAGGTTCATACCGTCCCCTCCGTACCCTCCTCTAATTCGGCATTACAGGAAGTTGTAAATGTCTTTAATTTTTTTCGTCTTATCGTTTGAACAGCAACTCTAACCCAGCTATCCACTATTCTACAGATTTTTTACCGGCCGCCTGCTATGTTCAAGTAACCTTTAGATTTTCCGTATAAAGTTGCAACACCATTGTTTCTATTCGAGTTACTTACACTGTGTATGTCATCAGGAAGAGCGGTCTTGCACGGCGAACCGAAAGAAAAGATTGAGTTCTCGTTACTCCCTCGAACCACCACACATTCATTGAGAATGAGATCATCAGTGATGACCTGCTGAACACATCCTTGTGGGACCTGACGTAAGTTAGGGCGTCTACCTGCATAAAATAAACCAATACAGTTATGAATGCTTGATTACAAGAATACGCATCATGCCGGCGGTTAATGAGGAAGCCTTGGCAGCCAGTTGTGCTACTGTATATCTTGACCTCTTGCCAATACTCCGTTTTACTTTAAAAAGAAACTGAAGCAATTTTGTATTTCAAAGAATACACTTAAATTAACTTTATCTTCCTGGATCTGGAATATCAAAACTATGTTTCAGATTGATGCGCTAAGTAGCCACAACAGCACTTTGAAAATAGCGCTAAAGCACCTTCTTCCCGGCGCGTTCGCTCGAAGAAGAAACTTGTGACGTATTATGCACAAATCTCAACATTCCCAATCCTTTCGCAAGCCTTACCCGACAAGTCAAAAACGCTGACAACGTTTCCTCACAAGCGGCAAGCGGAAGGCATGCGCTTGATGGCTGATGGCTATGGGTTTGACGTCACACCCCGCGGTTTTGTTGTTTTTTTGCTTTTTCTGGCATTTATGCCCTTGTGATGGAGTCAAATGCTTGTGCTATTTAAGTTAACATGACAAAAATTCGCTAAAATTAACATTTATGTTTTTTCAATAATATCTTCAGCTTTTTTTAAGTTTAAATCTATCTGATCTTTCAATACGACGTTGTATATCTAGGTTATGTTTTTTTCTCATAAGATATTGTCACAAATGATAATTGATGATGCGATAACTGAAGAAACTAGAAGTTTGATGGGGCGAGCTTGTGCCCAAATAATGTAGCAAAAGGCTAGCGTTGCAGGCGTCGATGGCGGCGAAACATTCGGACCTCGAATTAACGGCACGGTTCTCGAATTTACCAGAATAACGCTTTACAGAGTCAAGAAAACCTGAGCAGCTGACCAAAGAGGCACCGCGAGTGCGCTGCCTCCTTGGTCAGCTGCCCTCGCGGCACAATGATGGACGAGCGACAACCTAAACTATTTTTCTTCTTGTAGCTCTCACATACGATCACATACGAAAAGGGCGAAAAGGGGGGGGGGGGGCAAAAGTTGTTTTTATTTATACGAAATTTCATATTTATTTTAGGCAATCAAATTTCAGTCGCCTATTAAGTACTGTTCAACTTATGCAATGCATTGGACGAGACGTTTCTTATACTGATTTAAATGCCCATTCAAACTCGTCAATTTTTCGGCCTTTCAGTGCTTCCACCGCTTTTTGTTTCACCTCTTGCTTATCACAAGGCAGTTGTCCTTTGGAAATTTTTTTTTTAATCTGGGAAAATAAAATTTATATGGAGAGAGGTCTGCTGTATGAAAAAGTAGACAAGGGGATCATGTTTTTTTGTTTTTGTTTTTTTGGGGAGGGGGGGCAAAAACGGCTTTATCTTTAGCGCGTTGTTTGCGGACGCTTCGTCACGGTAAACACACCAGTCTCGAAACAACTCTGGTTGTCATTCTGACCACGCACCGCGCTGAGTGTTCGGCAGTTTTTGACTAAAAACGACATGGTCCCCGTGCCCTATCCTACCTCTTACCCGCCCTCGTCCCGTGTGACTTTTTGTTTGCCCGAATAGATAGGCGATGCAGAAGATGCTGCTGTCGCTACGCTGATTCTAGAAGAATTAGGGAGTTTTAGAAGACCGTGTTTCCCCCTCCGCTAGCCCTCCGCTACGAAGAAACCGCCACGGTGCCTGCGCGCCGATGGCCTTGGCTGTAGAGTTCCGGATAGCGGAGGGGCTTAGCGGAGCGGGAAACACGGTTTGCCAAAACTCGCTATTGTGTTCGTATTTAGCGCGAGGACTCCTACTCAGCGGATGGAGATCCCAACCTGGCAACGGTCCGCACAGTGTTGTGTTTGGAGATCCAGTCTGTTCTCCCCTGGTGTTGGCGAGGTTACGGATGCAGTCACCACAGCTTCCTTCCATCTCTCGCTGCCGCGGCGCTTGATTGTCAACCGTGCAAGACGAGTATTTTCCTCTTGGTAAGAGGGGAAGGTTGACAAAATGGGCGGACGAACATAGCGAAAGAGCAAGGCCGAAACCGCTCACCGCGGTTTCCGCTCTGCTCCTCTTGAGTGCAGTTCAAACCAGTCGAAACCAGACCACGATCGTCCTAACGAAGGACGGCAGCACGCACCAGGGCAAATCATCTCAACGTATTTAAGAAGTTCTCACAATGAAACAGGATGCCGATAGTGAAGAGGTAAAACAAGAAAAGCGGTGGACGCGGAGAAAGGCATCAAAATCGACGACTTCAAAGGGTATTTTGAGTGGTAGAAGAAACGGCACGACAAGTCTATTACATCAGGCGGGAGAAGCGATCTGAAGGTGACGGAAGTTTGAACGTAAAAAAAAAACAAATACGGGAGTTTGTAAAAAAAAAAAATTCCGCTTCCTTTCGAGTTCCCCATCGTACGTGTCATCCCGCACCAACAACCAACTAAAAGCTGGTGCGCCAAATTCTAGAAGCTACTTGTACTTTTACTTCCCCAAAGCAAGCCTGGGCCTCTACACTCGCCAAACACAAAGGTTGGGCCGAAGTTGACAGAGTGCACCGATTGGCCTGTCAACGGCGATGACTTCGCGCTTTATTCGCCAACATCGAACTGGCGCGCTCCGCGACCATTCTGCTCCAACTTAGTGTTACACGAATTTAGGGATCCATTGACTGCAACCACCTTCCCGTTACCGTTGTCTCTGTCAGCGACCCTTTTGCCTTCAAATCTTTAGTGTCCCGTCATCCGGTGTAACCGCTCGTTCTACTACATATATTTGTTTACTTTGTTTCATCCACTTATCTCCCTATACTTCGTTTCACCTTCCGTCCAGACGCAGCGGATGC
The DNA here is from genome assembly GCA_037355805.1 of Ixodes ricinus. Lineage (NCBI taxonomy): Eukaryota > Metazoa > Arthropoda > Arachnida > Ixodida > Ixodidae > Ixodes > Ixodes ricinus. The sequence goes on along the minus strand of JAZHYW010002440.1, from coordinate 22,703 downwards.
TACGAGGAACGGGACCAATCAAGCAGCGTCTAAAGTGCAAATCACTAGGCTTGTTCTATTTATGATTGGTTCATCGATGAAAAACACAGACAGAAACATTACGTACACCATGATGGATGCCCTTTTGACGCTGTCTGATTCGTCACATAATCTCGTAGCATCGGCTGCGTCTGGACGGAAGGTGAAACGAAGTATAGTCACCCCTGAGTAAATAAACAAATCAATAAACGAGTCGGACCGCAGCCGAGGCGACAACCCGATGGAGCCAATAGAGTTTATGGGACCGCAATCTGCAGACTTGGGGTTCATCGGGCACATGCTCAATGCACGCTTCCATGGGGCGGCACAAAAGCTCCCGTTAGCAACGCGAAGCTCTAGCGTACGATCTGCTAAAATTCTCTAATAAAGCAGCGGCTATAACGCATCGTCAGGCTCTCGTTGTCTCGTTGGTTTCCCACGCTGTTGGACAAAATACTCGATAAAAGTATTTAAGTTAAGTACTAAATACCTGCATTATAAAGTATTTAAAATACTACTCAAGTTACGTTCACTGTAAAGTACCTTGAGTAAAGTACAAACAATTACATATGTAAATCAATTACATTTGAAGATACCTCCGCATTGCGTGATTTGTATCGACGTAAGTGACTACCACTATTATACAGTTTCGCAAATCTGGTTTACCAAAAATACCACATTTTAGGGTTATTTTATGCAGTCCAACTATAAGGAGCAAGATATCACTGAAATATGTTACAAAACATTTCTGGGGTAAAAAACAAAAAAAAAAAAAGAGGTCGGTATACCTATTTGCAACTTTCACGACCTATATGGGGCGCGCTGGTGCCTATCAAAATGGTTGTCATCTATATGGTTGTCGCTGAACAGCAGTAAGAGGCGGCGTCTGCGACATGTAATTAATTCTAGTTTTGATTTACGCGAGCAGTATTAGAGCCTGTACCATATTTTTTTCCCGATAGGAGGTGTAGTCAATCACCCTTTTTTGTGAGGCCGATCATTTTTGAGCTAGAGAGCGCGATTCTGACACCACGGTACCACAATCGCTGAAAATTTCGAATAGTGACATCGCTGAATACCGCGTCCTGCGGCGTACCTTAGACGCATCGTTTAACTACAGTACATATTCCCTACATGGGAACTTCACGATAAACGAACTTCTGATACGGAAACGAGTAAATGAACGACGAAAAAAGCCCACATGATAGCTCACGGCACTGGTCCCACCTCCTTCAAGTTGGTTGCGTTCAGGAAGGCACTCAGCATTGAGGGACGCTTTTGGCATTTTGAGGTCATCCTGCTCGTAGTTCGTTTCCTGGCCTGTTCTCCGCTGATCAATGTTCGCTTACAGACAGTGTTCGCGAGAGCAATAACTGACGGACTGAGGACAAAAAGAAAAGAAACAAAAAGAAACCTCGACGTTTTGCGTAGCGGGGTCAAATATACAACAAGCAAAAAAGAAAAAAAGTGTCTTCTTTTCGTGACCACTTCGTGTTTCTTCTGTTTGTCATTTTCTTGACACTGAAGCCTGCACTAATGTCGTAGGTCGTTTCTCGGTCTACGTTGCGCCGCAGTGTACTAATCTTTACTTTGTAAACCCCTTTTTTGTTTCAGTATTTTTTGGGAGAAAACTCTAGGAAACAAAAGGCGTCCTTTGGGAAGGCGAGTCGAAACCCGCATTGTACGAACTTTGGGGTAAAATATGAGTCACATTCGGCACAAAAGCGATGTTATCACAAGCCCAATCTAAGTCACCGTAGCTGATCGGAGCTAGCAACCGGATTTGGTTGCTCGAAAGAATGTTCACGTTTGCTCTGGCCACGCCCACGCCCCTTGATACCGAAAAACTCAGAAAATGGCGGAATGTCAAAAATGTATTTGAGATGATGATACAAGATACTCAGAAATGTAATTAAAGTACAGTATCAAATACTGTCGATCGAAAGTATTTGCAAGATACCAAGATACTTCAAAAAGTATTTAAATATACAGGATCTTTAGTAGGGTATTTGAGGTAGGCATAAGTCTGGTCTCCCATCACCGGATGAACAAAGAACGCTCAAGAAACCCCAATATCACGGCGCATTTACCATGTGTGGTTGTTCAGGCGATAATATCAAATACACAAAGACGTCGAATCATGACGAGTGCCATCTTCATACGCTCTTGCCGCTGCTTAACCGTAGCCAACGCAACGAAAGCATTGGCCGAGGTCGGACTTCATATTGCCGCGCGCATCGCTGAGCGAGCGCGTAGGTGGCCGAATGCTTACTGCGCTGGCTGTTGCGCGGAAGATCTGGGTTCGATTCCAGGCAGCGGAATGTTCTTATATTTATAATTTTACTTGGCGTTTTCGCAAATTCGTGAACTTTCTTGTCTGATCGAATTACGAATGTCCTACGCGCCGAACGTTCTAGGCCGAATGTCCCAGAGACCCACGCGGCTACGAAAGGTGCTCCGCGTGGCAAGCCGGTGTCAGTCTCGCCCCAGCGCTCTATCCTGCTGTTGCGCCCGACTTCGACGCCCGCGGCGCCCTTTTATTATCTTCTGTTTCCTTTTTGTTCTGGGTACAGTGTTCACCCCCTTAAACGTTTCAGTTTCCTCAGTTATTCTGTGCTTCGTCACTTCGTCATTCGCGACAATACGAAACGGAGTATGAAACAGTGTTGGACAAAATACTCCACAAAAGTATTTAAGTTAGTTACTAAAGACTTGCTTCATGAAGTATTTAAAATACTACTCAAGTTACTTTCAATGTAAAGTATCTTGAGTAGAATACAAATACTTAGAAATGTCATTCAATTACTTTTCAAGATACTTCTGCATTACGTAATTTGAATCGAAGTCAGTGACAACGGAAATTATACAGTTGCGCAAATCTGGTTTACCAGAATAATTTATTAGCACGCAAAAACACAGAAGGAAAAAAAAAGCATCGTAGGGCTATTTTATGCAGTCCAACTATAAGGAGCAGGATATTGTCACAAATCACAAATGATGAGGCAGCGAATAACTGAAGAAACCAAACATTTAATGGAGCAATCTTGTACCCAAAACAAAATAGAGAAAGGCTAGCGTCGCAGCACGTTGATGTCGGCGAAACAGCAGGATCGACCGCTGGGACGAAACTCACTCCTGACTGCCACGCGAAGCACCTTCTGTACCCGCGTGGGTTTCTGGAACATACGGCGTAGAACGTTCAACGCCGTAGAGCATTCGTGACTCGATCACTATAAACGTACAGTCGCCGGCCATATGAGCTCCCCGGCCGAACGCCGACCGGAGCAGCGAAAATCCCGCACGCGGCGCGTCGAGCGCTGGGGCGTTTTGGGAGCCGGGCTATTGGGACCAAACCATTCCGTTATCAAAGGGGTGGACGCATAGCTTTTATTGGCATTCCAGCCTTTAGAGGCGTGAATCACAAAAACGCGGCCGATTAGAATTGCCGTCTTCGGGTGTTGGTCGCAAGTGTTCGGAGATGATGTTATAACTGCTGATAAACTGGAGCTTGCTTTAGGCGTAGATAAAGCAGCAGTGTTCGATCGATGCTTCCAAATGTAAAAACCCTATGTTTGATATGATATTAGGCATGATAACAATGATCCCTCAGCAAGCGAGAAGTGACCGACCAGGAAGCCATCTGCAAACTCATAGTGTAGAGAATTAACCCTTGGCGAAGCAACAGGCTACTGAGCGCAGAACAATAGAGTCTCCTCGATAAAACGCGTTCATGAAAAGTGCCTAAATTTTTATTCTGCTTTGACATATATCTTTTTTCTTTGGTTATCTATAGCATATCCTTATAGATTAAATAAATTATTTCAAAATCGCTTGTCATTGTCTAGTCTAGGTTTAAGAAAGATTGTAAGAAAGGCTTGTGCGTAGGATTACTCTTCGGGTAGGAAATATTTAAAATGACAAACCGGTTTTGCAAATAAAAAAGTAGCATATAACACGTCAGAGATATTATGCAGTGAAGAATTTCGATAAGCTGTCTGCGTTTACCAACAACCGGAATCGGGATTGGAATCGGCTGTGCTTCACATTCACGCTCCAAAACGCGGAATGCTATTAAACTTCCTGCGTCCACCCCTTTGATAACGCAATGGTTTGGTCCCAATAGCCCGGCTCCCAGTACGCGGCAACGCTCGACGCGCCGCATGCGGGATTTTCGCTGATCCGGTCGGCGTTCGGTCGGGGGAGCTCATTTGGCCGGCGACTGTACTTAGGATACGCATATGAGTTAATGGATAACAAAGAACCCGCATAATAGCCACGGCAGTGGTCAAACTTTCTTCAAGTGGGTTAGGTACTCAACGATAGGCTAAATCAACGATAGGCTAAATCAACGAATTAAAGTGTTCGAGTTTCAAAGTAATTTTAATTAGTTTTTTTCGTCTTCTGTGCACCTAAGAAAACACCGATCACACGATTAAGAAGAGCTAGTGTGTTCATTATATAGCGACTGTTATTGATTTACAAGATCGACGATTGCACAATGTGCCGACAGCTACGTGACTCAAATTGATGACAGGACGTCCTTAGTGACAGATCGTTTATAGACAAACGTTCTGCAATAACAGCCTCCTTTAGTTGACTTCGCGAAGAAACCACTATAGCTTCACGACGAAGCCACCGAGCAAAAAGTACAAGCAAATCTTTCCGTTCAATTACAGCCTACGTCTTGATTTTGAAAAACCCAGGTGGCGGGTCTTACTTTCTATATCCGTTGCTTCCGAACTTGAACGCACCAGCTGTGTGCGTTCGTGTGTATGTCCACCTCTGCATGACCCATTTTGTTTTGTACTTCTGGATATTTTTCTAGGCTAAAGTACTTGCGCTGTGAGGAGGGGGCAATGCCACAGACCGAGCGCCACGACGCCCGACGACGTAGCGGGGCAGGAGAATTAAGAAAGGCAGCCACGGGGTCACGAGAGAAGAGAAAGATACAAAACTGGAAGTAAGGGCTCCGACAGAGTCGGTTTTCGTGTGCAAGAAAATGGCCTATTTGGAAGGATTAAACCCTAACAGGTGGGGGCTCGTTCGGAACCATAATCGAACACCCAAGTAACGGACTTCGTCCAAGCTGTGTTGCGCGGAACGGATGGCTCGGCACTGCACCATGAGCAAGCTGCCGCTGAAGTGTGATAACTTTTGTTAGCGGCGCCCATTCAGCCACAACTGGACGCCGACTTTGGAGATATCCTTTCGCCAGAGGATATTGTGGATCAGCTAGAGTCGTTCTGCCTCTTGAACAGTGTCAAGCCGGAGGACCGTATACCCCAGTGGTGCTTGCGGCACTGGAGGGTAGCGCCAAACTTTTACTTCGCTTCACGAGGAAGTTCGACAACTGGGCGACATTCGTTGTGGCCTACCGGAGAGAGTTCGCGCCGATCGACCCAAAGAAACTGCTGAAAGAGGAACTCCGACGGCCAACCCGGAACCCAGAGAAGAACCTCGAGCAGTTTATTTATGTTATTGTGGCATACTATAAGCGGCTAGGAAAAGAGGTCACCGACGCCGACAAGGTGGATCGAGTCCTCCGCCAGATGCACCCGCAATTACAGGACCCTGTGGAGGGCGGACGTCCGCCAATCTAGGGGAGCTAGCCCAGGCGGGGAGATAGGCTCATGAAGAAAGCGTTGCGTCACCTCGAGTACGTGCCTCCATTACCACCTTCCAATCAGTGGCGCGAGACCTGGCATTTTACAGCCGATTGACGTGAGCTCGTCCCCGGCCGTCCCTCCGGCAGCCTACTCCACAGGCATGGCCAAATATGCCCTCCCCCGGTGGTCCCACTGGCGGTCTACAATTCAGCCCTCAAAACAGCAGTACTGGCAGCTTCTCCTGGAGAGCTTTGGCCTCTACAGCCGACGGTTCTACAGCCGTCCTTCTACTGGCACCAGCTGGCAGCGACGATATTACCGGAATCTCCCACAACGCCCAGTGGGTGTCTTCGGTCTTCAGCAGGGCCCGACATCTGGGCGAAAAGTCTCGAAGTCCAGGGCCACTGTTGCGGTAGGGTCTTACACATGGCGCGCCAGTGCCCCACCGGCCGACAGCAAGGTCCATCACGCTGCTGCCGCGGCAACCAGCCCGGCCACGTGCAGGCATCGTGCCCGGGAAACGGACGCTCGTAAGTGCTGCCCCCGGCGGGCACCTACGACGCAGCTCTACAAGTAGCGACCACGGTCGGAGGGAGGGAGCAGCTGTTGGACGTACACATCGGTGATGTTACATTCAAAACGTTGGTCGACACGGGCTCTAGCATGAGCCTTCTAAGAAGGCCGGCAATAATGGCCGCACAGGCTTACGCGGCCAAGCAAAAAAGTGAGATGCGCGCCCTACGCCTGGCTGCCGGATGGTCGCAGTGCACATCCTCAATTCGTTGCAAGAATGAGTGGGCGGGCGGCTCTAGACGGCGCTTTCTCTGTAGGCCCGACCTGTTCCAGGAAGTTGTCCTGGGAAGAGACTTTTCTGGTGTCTGGGATTTCGGTGCGTGTGGCACTCGGTGGCTGGACTCTTGGGACAGAACTGAAGTGTGTAGTGCCATTCGCGAGGGACAGGAAAGTTTTTAGTGGCACATTCAAGGTGAAGGTCTATTGCTTAGACAGTCTTTTTATTGAACAAGCGACCTTGATCTTGTCCTCTAGCTCTAACATTGCTGTTGTGAAGCAAGTGATGGAGTTCAAGGCAGATGTGTGGGTGCCACAGGTGCTGAACAAGTACCAGCAGATGTTCACCAAGATGCCGGGCTGCACATTGCTGGATCAACAGAGGATAAATACGGGCAACAGTACGCCTGCTCGTTGCAAGCTACGTCCGGTCAACGTACGCAAATAGCAAGGGATAGACGAGTGTAGCAAGTATTTGCGAGAAAATAGACTAATTTGTCGGAGCACAAGTCCGTGGGCCAGCGCACCCTTACTCGCTGGCAAGAAGACTGGAGGCTTTCAGCTCGCTCTAGATACTCGGTCCCTGAACTCCCGTATTGCTATCCCAGTCTAATGCCCTGTACAAACCGGCTCATGGCATAGCTTGGCCAATCTCAGTGGTTTTCAAGCTTTGATCTGTCGCAGGGTTTCTTTCAGATACCTGTCGTTGAAGGTGAATCAGAGGCTGCCTTCGTCTGTCATCAAGGCCCGTTTGAATTTAAAAAGATGCATTTTGGAGTGGTGGAGGGACCAGCGACACTTAAAACGCTGATAGAAAAAGTGCTGGAGGGCATCAACCACTGCTTCGCCATGGCCTTCTTGGACGATGTGCTCGTGTACTCCCCAACCCTTGCTGACCATATGGTGCATGTGTGGGAGGTGCTAGAGCGCATCAAGGCAGCGGGTCTTACCATCAACCCTGACGAGATTCAGGTTACGCTGCCAAACGCACATGTATTTGAACCGCACCATCTCCCCAGGACAATACAGACCTGACAAAGACAGGGTGTTATCCATTCTGGGTTACCCTTGCCCCTCAACTGTCAAGTTACTATAGGCCTTCTTGGGACTTGTAGGCTAGTACAGGAACGTTATGCCGGAGTTCTATATTTTGGCTCGCCCCCTCACAGACCCAAGGGTGGGGTGCTGCCGGTACGTAAAATTGTCACAAAACTAAAAGCATGCAAGAAAGACGTGCAAAAAAAATGGGGACGGAAAATAAGCGACGGTTCGGGCAGTGGGGTCAAGATGAGGAACATGCCTTTGCTAGCCTCAAGCAGGTGCTGGCCATCCATGCTGTAGTGATCCTGCCCGATCATAATCGACCCTTTGCAGTGGCAACTGACGCCTGTGGTGATTGGATAGCAGCAGTTTTCTTGCAGGAAGTACCTGACGGGCTTCAGCCAGTGTCCTTCATCAGCAGAGTTTTTACTGAAAGGAACTACACCATTCAAAAATTGCAATGCCTTGCGGCGGTTTGAGATGTTGACAAATTTAGGCCCTATCTCGACTTCACAGATTTCGAAGTCCACTGTGATTACTCCTGCCTCACATGGACGTTCACCACGGTATTTTCGTCGAGTCAGGAGATGGGTCCTTCAGCTTCAGGGATTCAGCTGCACGATCAGACACCGCAGAGGAGGTTCAAACATCCCTTCGGATGCACTCAGTAGGGCACCCCTTCACTTGACAGAAACACCCGAAATGATTCTTCCGGACACCCTGTTCCCCATCGCAACACCATCCGGTGACACCCGCATTAGCTTTGAAACTGCTGCAACAGCATTTCTGACCGATGGCGTTGGCGTACTGCGGGACAAGAGAAACTGGCGCGTGAGCAGATACAATATCCTATGTTGGCCACCCTCAGGACAGTGGCCCAAAGGAATCGACTTTCAGATGATGTTACAAATGCCCGCTTGCTGCCTGACCTGGCTGAGACAAATAAGCTGGACGCCGATAGAGCACTGGTACAGCTGAGGAGATAAAGGTGCGTGCCCTGTCTTCTACATCATCTCTGACAGCTAGCTCTTCTGGTAAGCCACGACCATCCGACCAGCGCCCATGTAAGGTTTTCAAAACGTTCCAACGCATTTCAGCACGTTTTTTGTGGAACGGAATGAGAGCCGACATTGCTGCGAATGTTCGATGCGGCCAGGTCTGTCAGCGCACCAACCCTCACCGCCAGAAACCGGAGGAACTGGTGAGCAGCCAGTGGTCTACATGTTTCATGGAAGAACTTAGCGTAGACATCATTGGACCCCTGCGTTCAATGCGACGCCAATACAGTTACCTCCTCGTGATGATCTACAAGTTCCCGAAGTTTATTGAGCTGTTCCTTCTGCGTTCGACCACAAGTAAGAGTTAGAAACTGTATGCTGGATGTGCTCTTCTGGCATGTCATACCCACGTCAATCTCAAGTGACAATGGGAGCCTTTTGTGAAATCATTGTGGGAGAGCTTCTCCAACAATGGGTAATCAAGGATCGTCAAAGAGTGCCATACCGACCAGCTGGTTAGATGGTTAAACGGCAAAACGGTACTGTGAAGGAGCGTCCTATTGAAAATTCCGTCAAGATACGTAATTTGGGACACTGACTGCCACTCAGCCGCCCTGGTGGAACGTGCCCTGATGGTCCATCAGATGACGTCTGACTGCCACTGCCGAGGGAATTTCATCAACAAGGGCAGCATTGATATAAAAGCTCCCATTCTGAGGTGGCCATCTTGGATGGCCATGAAATGGTTCACAAGCCGAGGTGGTCATCTTGCATGGCTATGAAACGGTTCACAAGCCCTTAAAATGAATGTAATTCATGACATCAAAAATCAGAAAAAATGTGTACCCGTCCCTATTTTTTTCACTTTTGAAATTTGCGTTTTTTAGGCAGAAGGAACATTCGTTTACAAATGGACCCATTTGCACCCTAAGCATGTTTCAGAGAAACGTCCCCGATGTCTGAACTTTTCGGAACGACCGTATACAGTTTAATTCACATAAGGTATGTGACTCCGTTGAAGCTAGAGAGCAAGCATGCATGCTGCGACAGACAGCCCTGGCTTCCGCGGATGAATGCAAGCAGCCGACATATCTGAACTACGCTCGCGGATGCTTTTTTGTCTGCGCTCTTCATGAAACAATAATAATTAGCTGCGACAGAGCGGTAATGCCAAGAGCCCACACCAGATAGAAAGGTATAAACTTTGTAGCCTAAACCTCTCGGACCGAGTCAAGAGCATTTCAGTATTGCAGCGCGAGGTTCCGACAATGAGTGCATCGCTCTAAAGTATCCTTCGGCTGCATATGCAGTTAAGCCTTCAGCATGTTATGCAAAGCACTCATACATCAATCGCCGTACTTCAGTTCTATTCACCTGCCATGTAGAGTACTTTCGCGTTGTAGAACCCTCATTTTGTTCGCGCGTCTCCTGCCCAGTAGACCTGGCATACCTTGTCGTTTTCAACTACACCATTAAAGTTCCTTACATAGTCGGAACTCACGATAGACTGGGTCTTGTCGAGGAGAAATTCTACTAAAACATAAGACATTGTAGCGCCCGGGCAGGATCGACAGGTTGGAGCAAGCGGGCAAACAAAACGAGTCGAGAGCGATCGTTCATGGAATCTCGGCGAAGCCTCTATGGGCAAGGCGAAAATAGAGAGTGGCGTGTTCGGCGTTTCGGCGGGCTTCTGATCAGGGTTGTCGGGTGCCCTGCTTGTCATATCTCTAACATCAGCGGTTTTATGGGCTCACTTCCCGAAATCGTTTTCTTGGCATAGATTATTTTTCGCATTCATAGCTTTGCCGAAATAGTGGTATCCGTACAAACTTTACGTCCTTTGACCCTACGTTCTGTCTGCACGTCAAAGCTTTTTGACGTACAATCAGAGACAATCGATGTAAACTCAGAATCGCCACCAGGAAACTTTGACGGCGTTTTGCGGCGGGCGACTGCCACCAGGAGACCATCAGAAAGCCGACAAGCGGAGTCTGATTGCAGTTTGACTGTCGATCAGAGTAACTTGTTGGCCAATCAGACATGCTTGACGTACAGTCAGGCACAGTCATAGGTCCACTAGAAAACATTGACTGCCAAACAGGGTTACATTGATAGCTTTTTCATTCGGGCACCTTCGCGTTTACTGTGCTGACCGCAAAGACTCGGATCTGCACATCCCGGAAATAGCCTTTGCCATGCAAATGGCAGAAAGCGTTGTGACAGGTGTGACGGTCTTCCCTTGTTATTGGCGGGAGCTGTTGGAGCCAAGGCACGACGCGCAGGACCCTGAGTCACCAGAATCAGCAGCCAACGCCTTTGCAGCAGAGCTCACCAGGCGCATGGCAAATGCACTTGAGTTCACAAGAGGCCAGCCAGATGCAGCGAGGAGGGCGCAGAAAATGCACCATGACAAACTACTGACGGCCGACAGCTGTCAAGGTAGGCGATCTTGTGCTCCGCGAAGCCCACACGCTGAGCAATGCCAGCAGGAGCATTTCAACGAAATTGGCTTTTACGGGTGGGGAGTCATTCCAAGTGGAGAACCGGGTGGGAGACAACGATTTACTCCTGAGCCACCCAAGCTCTGGACGTCGCTGAAACGTGGCCCACGCCGACCAATTAGCGCTCTACCACGGACCCTGGGAAAGTCGGTCACCCGTAGCTTCACGGGCGTAAAGGGGGGGGGCACTGTGAGGAGGGGTCAACGCCACGGACCAAGCGCCACGAGACCCTACGACGTAGTGTCGCATGAGCGTCAAGAAAGCGAGCCACGAGATCGCGAGAGAAGAGAAAGAAGATATGGAACTGTGGTCAGGGCTCGGACGGAGTCGGTTTTCTTGTGCAAGAAAGAGGTCTGCTGGAAGAATTAAACCATAAAAGTGAACTTATTTATAAAAGGCATCAGGTAATCTTATAAAAATGCAAAGTACATTAAAATAAACAAGTAAACAAATTAAAATTGCGTTTACGAATCTCTGTAATGAGAAATTAGAGCGCAGCTCATGAGGTATTTTGTTTTGCGAAATACCGTAACGGGAAGGTACGTAGGAAGAGGAGGAGAGGGTACGAAGGAGGAGGGAAGGAAGAGGGGAAGGAGGTGGGGAGGTAAAGAGGATCCTCCCTGCTCCTCCCGCTCCCTCTTCTCCCCTCGTCATCGTCCCTCCTCCTCCCCTCCTCCGCCTGCTTCTCCATAACCTCCTCCTCCACCGCACAGTTTCCCCGCTGAGTTAAGCTGGAAAATTGAGGCCACGTGTACTCAAAACCAATTCAATTCCCCGCTAATTTTTGCGGTGAAACTGAATTGGTGTGGAGGTCGCGTGACGTCAGTTTTACCGCTAAATCTAGAGGGGAAACTTAATGTGCAGCGCTGCATTAAGGAACGTCAAGACCTACGCACCAATTCAGTTTCTCCGCTATGTTTAGCGGGGAATCGAAATGGTGTATATGTTTGTGACGTCCCACGATGCAACGCGCGCGATTACGCCGTCGGCGATGGTGACGGCGACGCCGCGAAACACAGAAACGAGCGCCTAAAGCGCGAAACACATGTGCGTCAAAATTGCCCGATCCGACGGCCGAACTGTGAAAAAAGATGGCTGCTCCCACTCGCAGCACTCGACAGTTCGCGACACATATGCTTCCGACGCGTCGTGGCGTCGTGGCGTCGTGGCGTTCAGTTCCGCCCAGTTCCGGGTATCTCTCTACCGGATGGATGGATTAATGGATGCTAATGGCTGTATTTATAAAGGGGTGGTAGCTTGCGCCACCCAGCCGAGAAGCCTAAAATACTCCCCTCGCCCTTCGTGGTTCTCCTGACTTTAAAACAAACACAACATTATTATTATACTCCATTAAAGTGTGCGTGTCTGAATATTTTAGTGAGGTAACTTTTCTGCTCAACATCACTCAGTCACGATGGATCGCAGCGGAGCTTAGGAGCCGTCCCAGCGAAGCGAGCATTGCGCACTAATCATGTGACTACGCACCCCTTGTATTGCTGCGTCTCTTCCGAAGTTGACGTGACACTTACGCGACATTGAAATAATTCATAGCGTCCTCTGCTGTTCATCGCAAGGTGAAACGGAGTATATTCGGGATTCGACGGTCTCGATCGTTCCTAGAATGCCGGCTTGCTATGGAGCGCGAGATCAGCAGCTCGCTTTGAACGCGCGGGTAAACTCGATGTCGTCCGTTTCTTTCATAACGACGACGCGCGTGACACACCGCGCACCGCCACATCCGCTTTTCCAGTCCACGTAGCACCTTCTCTCCCGATTGGTCCGAAAGTCACGTGACAAAATGACGTTTGCGCCATCCGTGCCGCCACTGGCTGCGGCCCTCTGAAAATCGGACAGGAGTGCTGCGAATAGCTGGAAAGTTGGTCACATGCCGGTGCCGACGCTCCGGTTCGACGAAAACCCTTGCTTTCGAACGTCGTTCGACAGTTCGCACGTCGGATAAGACAGTTTTGACCAGGGTGGCCAGATGCGGCCGAGCGAATAAGCAAACAGTCGTCCCCAACCAAGCCCAAAAAAGCGGCGTGACCTTCGTGAAGAAGCCCAAAACAAGCGGAAGTTCAATAAATGTACACATTCTTGAAAATAGTTTATTAATAATAAAATGAGAAAGAGAACTGGCTCAAATACGAAGGCGAACTCGCTCAAATACGAAGTCAGCGTGCCATGCCACTATCCGCCGGATAGTGGCATGGCACTAACATGCCAGCTTGAGCTCCAGTTCTGGTATCGTTCTTGGAGGCGACAACTTGGTGAAGCGCATGGTAGTGAAACTTGCACTGGAAAGTGGCGTAGAGTTCCTCACGTGTTTTTCGTTGTTGTTATTTGATGAACGAGGTCGGCATGATGAGCACGGATCTCGCACTTGCAGTACTTGCACGTTGCTTTTTTATCGTCTCCGGTGACTGGTCGCAGCCAGTCCTTAAGCTGTTTTTCCTTTTCCCAGTCTTTACAATATCTTTTGCCATACTTCGACCACTTCGACGCCATTTCGCGCAAAATGCGCAAAATACAATGGCAACTAGACACGACGACTGCGACTGCCGACTGGGAAGATGAGCAAGGCGCCAAATCATTTGTAAATGGATAGTAATTGTTTGTACTTTGTGACGGACGGTATCTTGCGCAACCTAACCGCGGCGCCAAACGGTCATGCTGTTTTTCGCGTTTTCGACGACAAACGCGCTGTCAATGAGCATGGCGAGCACTAAAATAACAATATTTGCGGCAAAAACGCGAATAAGCCCCAAAAAACGCGACAAGCGACTGAAAAAATTTACCAGCGACTCGGTAAAAAAGAAGCCCAAATCCGCTTATAATAAGCGGAACTGGCCACCCTTGGTTTTGACGGTCATGAGACTTGCGCTTAAGAGCTGCGCTCTAAAAATCAAAAGGTCAAATTGTGCTTTATTTTTTTCTCAAATAACTCGATGATTGCTGTACAACCATGAATGCTAGATGCTACTTGAAGATTTAAAGTTGTCAGGACTAAGCACGCTTTTATCTCGCTTATTGCAACTTTTATTTTTTTTAATTTACTTTAAATTAACGTTCTCATCGAACGACTGCTACGGAAAATTATTCACTTAACTAAAAAGCGCTATTTTTTGAAGGTATCCGATGGCAGACAGCATATATAACTCATTGATCATCTACATTAATACAAACCAAATAAAAGTTAGTCTTACAATTGCAACTTCAAAGCGGTTTGAACTTTTTGAGAAGACGCTTGGTCCCGTAATACGGCACGAACCGGCCTTTACGATGTCATTTTCTAGGTGCGTTCGAATTATGATTCCATCGACGTGGAAATACCTGAAAGGTAAAAGAGATTATTAATGTATACACGCGAAAACCCACGGCACTCATGGTAAACAAGCACAATGACAAAGAAATGCTAACCTTAAGTCTATACGCAACCGACGCTACGAGTTGATGGGACGAACCAGAGAGTGCCAAAAATCGCAATACCGTGGTCTTTGTCACGCTTCTGTACGTCTTTCATCGCTAAATCAATCATCAACATCAAGTATCAAAACGTTAGGGGTCTCCGCGCTAAGGTCGATACGTTCTCCGAAGGGGCCTGCGCTTTTAGGCTACGATGTGTATTGTATTACAGAAGCCTGGCCACTAAGCGATAACTCATCTTATGAATATTTTTCTGACAAATACTATAAATATTTCGCCGTGACCGCAGCCAAGAAGCTACCGGTCAGAAATTCGGTGTCGGTGTATAATTACAGCCCTACGCAACAACATTAAGGCACTTCGCTTCTTAGATCTCAAAAGTTTTGAAGAACGTGTTTGGTTTGACGTGAAAACAAGCGGGCCCAAAAATCTTTTAACAAAATTATTATTGACCACCGTCTCCCGATTCCAAAGATGTTGTACAGGCTTTCATTCGCTTATCGGAAAAACTTGACCCCGTTGTGTTTAATGTGATCATTGTCGGCGACTTTAATGTACCTGGTACCTGGTGGTCTAGCGGAGTCTTAGCGAACAGCTGTCGAAAAGGCAATCAGCTCTTAAATGTCGTTTTACTTCAACGATCTTTATCGTGGCGAAGTTCCTCAAAACGAATGTGGAAGCGCTATGGACGCTCTTTTTACGAATCTTGAAACTTACAATATTTCGATCGTGAGCAATCCAATCGTTCCTGCCGATATATGGCATGTTCCATTTTCTGTTAAGGTAGACGTGCTAGTCACGTCCGTGAAAAACAAAAACATATATCGGTTTGATTACGCCAACGGCTTATATCTTCATTTGTATCTATTTTTGCTCTGTATGCTGTGGGACGACGATCTTTGCTTAGACTTGATTGACGAAGCGGTCACTGCTTTCACTAATATTGCGATGACTGCCATGAACACATTTCTACCACGAAAACAAACTGATCGATCAAACAGATTTCCCCTTGGTTCTCTCGCGAACTAAAACGCTAAATGCGCAAAACATTACACTTACTCCGTCTTTACCGAGCGACAAACAACAATAGAGTTTATGTCAGGCCTAAAATATGCAGAGCTACGGTTAGAAAACTGAATAAGCGTGATGAAAAGTCTTATCACAGACATGCCGAAGAAAGTGTTTCTAGTCGTCCCCAGGATTTTTTACGTTTGGTATAAAAGCAAACTCGAGATAGGTCTAGTCCTGCGTCACTAATGATAAATGGCAAAAATTCTTTTGACTTAGATACACTGTGCAATCGATTCACAAAGTTCTTCTTGTCAACCTATTCATCGGTTATTGTTGAAAATACAAAAATTCCAATTTGGTCATAACCATATTCCTCCTCCTACAATTAGCCTTGCCGTCGTTGTGCGGGGAATTCATCAGCTCCCGTCTAAAAAATCATGTTGCCTTGATGGCGTACCAAATTTTATCGTTAAGGGGCGTGTCGATATACTGGCTCCCATTCTACATCACATATTTCTATGTTGCCGAAGCAATCTCTTTTTCCGATCGCCTGTAAAAAGGGCTTAGTAATCCCTCTTCCTGAATCAGGCACATCAACAAATATTATAACCTATAGACGGATATCATTGCTCTCTGCATTTTCGAAGGTGTTCGAAAAAAATCATCCATAAGCATTTGACATATTGTTTTAAGCTCGTAATACCTGATGCATAGCATGGTTTCATGAGCTGCATGTCTATTGAAACAGATCTCGTGTGCTTTCTAAACGATGTTGCCCCCAGCGTCTGTTCTCGAGAGCACACTGACGCAGCGTATTTTTATTGTAGCAAGGCATTCGACCGTGTAAATTAGAAGCTACTGTTACAAACTTTTTGTGCTTGGTCTCAGTTATGAGTACTATTCTTGGTTTGAAAGTTGTCTTTCTTCGAGAAAAAACTTCGTCCACTACGCAAATGTAAAGTCTTTTTTTTTCCTGTTCCATCTGGTGTACTCCAAGATTCCAATCTGGGACCTCTCCTTTTTAATATATTTGTCAAACATATCCAAGACGTCATTCGTCATTCGAGTCTCTTGCAGTTCGCAGATGATCTCAAGATCTATAGAAATATTTCGACATTAAATGATTTTGCTCTACTGCAGGAAGATATCAATGCCATCTGTCAATGGTGTAAAGACAATGGGCTGGATCTTAACACTGGAAAAAATGTAATATCTTTCACGCCCAAGACATCCAACCCATTTTGTGTACCACTTAAACGATTTGTTCATTACTCGCGTTACGATTGTGACAGATCTTGAAGTGATGCTTGACTCCAAACTTAACTTTAACTCGCACGCGTCGTACGTTGTGAGCTCATGTTTTCGTCCTCTCGGTGCAATTTCTAGATTTAGTAAGTGTTTTTCGAGTGTTCCCTTTTCTTCGTGCTTTATGGAAGCATAGTTCTTCCGAAAGCATGACTTCTGCCTTTTGATTTGGAATAGCCTCAGTGCTACAGACTCCCAAAAATGTGGAACGTGTACATAAAAAATATTCCCAGAATTTATCATTTTAGATTTCCTTCACATGACTCATATGCCTACGACAACGTACTTAAACAATTGCAAATAACTAACCTTGCATCAAGACGATGTTCGCGCGACCTTGTGTTCTTGTTTAACTGCGTACATTCCTATTACGATATTAGCTCTCTGGTCTCATTCATTAACTATCATATACCCGACAGAAATGTTCGTTATAATCGTACATTCCATGTCAATCATACTGATTTCAAGTCACTTTCAGGCCAACTGCAAAACAATTTCAGTCATCTGGAACCAGATGACATTGACATTTTCAACCCTAACTTACCTCAATTTAAGAAGTGCTTGCTTCGTGTATTGAAATAAAATGTGAATTCTTTGTAACTATTCAATTTTTGTGTTTTCTTTAAGAATACATGATGGGGAAAACAGCTCAGAAAACACGGACTACGAAGAGGAACATACACGACAGGACAATGCTGTACTCGCAACTGAAGAATTTTAATAAAGGAAACAAATACAGAAAAAACATACATCAGTATCTTAAAAGATTGCACACAAACAAACGACCACTCTCGCCGACCGTGACTCAATTTTTCCCGCAGGAAGGATATTTCTTTTGCTGACAGCACTAATGAAGGTTCACTAACACATGAATGACCATGACACGAAATGTGGAAGGCCTCTATAATCTCTCTCGTCACCCTATCCTTGTGTGCGCCCAGAACGGTGACCCTGCCAAAGTCAGGCCGACATTTGCACTCTCTGCAATGAATTGGCAAAAGCCCCCAACCGTGGCTCCGAGCGAATATGAATGTTCTCGTAATCTATCATTCAAACATCTTCCTGTTTGCCCCACGTCGCACCTGTTACATGACAAAGGTATCTTATATACGACACACGAAACACAAGTGACAAAAGGTTTTCTGTGCGCCTTGGTGCACTTCGCACTCGAACGACCATCTACCCCCGCACCAACCCTGGAACATATCTTGCCTATTTTTGGGGCGCCGAAAACACTACCGGTATTTCATATCTACCACCTACTTGTTTCAAGTTATGGGAAACGCGGTGAAGGTAGGGATCACTACCACACGCTTCTTTTCCCTTTGTGGCTTCGTCCTCTCTACCTCTTAGCTTTTTTAAGAAGTGAGCTGGCTACCTCTACGCCAAGAGTGTCAACGGGAACCCCGACTCCTTCAATCTACCAATTTGTTTTCTAGAAACCTTCGGTCATCTTGTGGGCACATGATTTATTGAGGGCCGACCCAAGGCATGACACCACTATGGACCTCTTAACCACCTTTGAGTGGGAAGATTTAAAATCTAGAATCGACTTTTTAGAACGCGGACAAAGCGACCAACATATAGTATTATCACGGGTACATCGTCAAATCCAGTGAACTGCAGACCGCCCTTTTCAGTTGGCGTCTTCACAGATGAACATCAGGCACCCGCCGCGCTTTTCAGATGCATTTGAAACGTGCGGTGATCGCCTGAGGTTCACCTGTGAAGAGCGCAAATGAAAAGGGGCTCTGCAGTTACCTGGATTTGACGATGTACCTGAATGATAATTACTATATGTTGGTCGTTTCGCCATACCGATCTAAAAGGGCGACTCTAGATTTTAAATCTTCCCACTCAAAGGTGGTTAAGAAGTCCATAGCCGTGTCATGCCTTGGGTCGGCCCTCAAACAGTCATGTGCCCAAAAGATGACCGAAGGTTTTATAAACAAATTCGTAGATTGAAACAGTCGGGGTTCCCGTTGACACTATTGGCGGAAGTAGCCAGTTCACTTCTTAAAAAGCTAATTGAGTAGAGAGGACGAAGCCATGAAGGAAAGAAGCGTGTGGTAGTGGTCCTCTACCTTCCCCGCGTTTCCCATAGCTTGAAACAGGTAAGTGGAAGATATGAAATAACGGTAGTGTTTTCGGCGGCCCCAAAAAATAGCCCAAATATGTTCCAGAATCTGGTGCGGGGGCAAAGATGATAGTTCGATGTGCTGCAAGTGCGCAAGGCGCCAGAAAACCTTTTGTCACTTCTGTTTCGTGTGGTATATAATATACACCTCGTCATGTAACAGGTGCTACGTGGGGAAACCGGAAGGTGTCTGAATGATAGATTACGAGAACATTGACATTCGCTCGGGGCCACGGTTGGGGGTTTTCGCCAATTCATTGCAGAGATGCAAATATCGGCCTGACTCGACAGGGTCACTGTTCTGGGCGCACACAAGGATAGGGCGCCGAGAGAGATTATAGAGGCCTTCCACATTTCGCGTCATGGTCATTCATGTGCTGGTGAACCTTCAGTGGCGCTGTCAGCAAGAGAGATATCCTTCCTGCGGGAAAAATGAGACACATAGTGAACGAGTAATTTATGGACAAGCTTCACGTTTGGCGAGAGTGGTCCTTTGTGTGCAATCTTTTACGATACTACGTACGTCTTTTCTGTCTTTGTTTCCTTTATTAAAATTCTTTAGTTGCAAGTACAGCAGTGTCCTGATTGTATATGTTCCTCTTCGTAGTCCGCGTATTGTGAGCTGTTTTCCCCATCATGTATAACGTCAACAAACTGGCCTAGTTCACCACCTTATTATTTCTTTAAGAAGTATGTGAAATTATGAAACCGTTCTTGTTTGTATTCATACTTAATCAACGTTGTTGCTAACAAGTGCACCATTGTGAAGGCTTCGGCTGTTATTGGGCACTGAAAATAAACAAATACAAATAAAACAAAATAAACAGTACAGGCCTAACGACAAGCGCTTTTGTCTCTGCTTGATTATTCCCATTACCTTGTAGCATGGGCTGCGTCTGGACTTAAACTGAATGGAAGTATCGTAAACGCCAGAGATGCGGCCGCACCAGATGCGGCTTGATGGCATCATGACAAAGGTACGAATTCCTGCTAAGGCAATAATCTGTTGGTGGCATACCCCTGTCGCGTATTGAAGGAACATAAGTTAAGTAAGCTTTGGTGTACTACAGTCTAAGATCGTTTGATATAGTTCCTTCGTACATATCATGCAGATTAACATTTTCCTGTAACGCATATCTCTGTAACAATTAATATGAAGCTATATTGTCATATTTTCCTAAATAACAATTGCCGCCGATGGTCTTTCAAGGGCCCCTGTCGACTTGGCATCTGAGCGCAATCACGACGACGACGAGGACGGTGTTTTTCTCGGCGCAGTTAACACCGACATGGCAGAACTTCAACGGAATGATCCTAGCTGCGCAAGCTCATCGAGCACCTGGAAAGTCGCCATGCAATGGTTCCCTGAGTCTCCTTGCGAGCTCTATCCTTTGCCATTCGAGGGTGTGTACTTTACAAGGAGAACTTCTGCGACCACTACACGGCATGGCATTTCGTGGTGCCCCGCGGCCTTCAAGAGATCTCTGAAGCCTGCCAAAATGACCCAACGGCCGGACATCTTGGCTACACCCGGACACTCGCCATGGTCTACGAGGTACTACTGGCATAAGCTTCCGAAGACCGTTCACCTTCACACCCGATCGTGCCTCGAGTGTCAACGACGGATGAAATCACCAACAAAGCCAGCAGAACTCCTGCAGTCAATCGCTCCCCCGTCTACGCCATTCCAGCGAATTAAAATGGATAGGCTTGGTCCCTTTCTACCAGCAACTTTGGAGAACCACTGGATAATTGTCGCCAGCGGTTACCTAACGCGCTACACCGAGACCAATGCCCTTCCGTCATGAGTTGCGGTAGCAGTCGTCAAGTTTGTCAACGAGTCTATGGGCCCTAGGCACGGCGCTCCCGAGGTGCTTATTACAGATTGCGGGTCGTCGTTTATAGCGCAGCTGACGCAAGATACTCTTCATCTCAGCCACACCGGCTACCGTCGCACAACGGTGTACCACCCGCAGACCAACGGACTGAAGGAGCGAGTTAACAATACAATCGCCGATATCATCTCCATGCACGTCGGTGTACAGCACAATACGTGGGACTAGCTGTTGCCTTACGTCATGTTTCCCTACAAACCTATGCTTGAAGAGGCCACTGCACCTTACACCTTTTGAGCTGGTACATGGTCGGAAGCTAACGACCATGCTCGACGCGATGCTGGCCCGCGAGCCAGCTGACGATGGGAGCCACGACGTCCGGGTGATTGCAAAATGGGCCTAAGAAGTCCGCCAGCTTGCCCGACTCCGGATTCAAGACCAGAAACGTGCCGATACTGACCGCTACAACGTTCGTCGTCGGGATGTTCACTTTCAGCCCGAAGAGAGGGTGTGGGTGCGGAACCCATTCGTTGTCGCGGCCTAAGCGAGAAAGTGTTGAAACGGTAGTCCGAACCGTACAAGGTATTTCGTCACCTCGGGGAACTCAACTACGAAGTGGTGCCCGACGGAATGCAAGCATCATCACATCGCCGACCACGACCAAAGATGGTTCCCATCGTTTTACTCAGGCCATTCTACACTCGATAAAACTCAGGACTTTCTGTGTTCTAGATGACACTTTTGTTTACTTTTTTAACTTGCCTTGTTTTGTTTTATGTGGCTTCGGGGCTACGCGCTTTTTCAAGAGGGGAGTAATGCTGCGCGCTTACCTAGCCGGATGCATTCCACTTTCAGCTCCCAAGCGGGACGGTTGTAAGGTTGATGGGCTCCCAGCGAGCAGTGTTGGCGGGCAGTTGTGGCTGGGGTTTTGGAATTACTCCAATGCAGACTAATATAAGATAGTGCTGCCTTTGTTTCCTAACGACAACGCCTCGGTGAACTCAGCATTTCTTCACTGCGATTTGAAAGGCCAACCTTACCGCATCCCGGATTTTTGAAGCGGGCTGGGAAGGTATGGCGTGGTCAAGCAAGTGAATGTGTGTGGGTCGTTTTAAATGAACCACGTGTGGATGGTGACGTTTGCCACGGCGGAAGCAAAAGTAAGGCTGGTGGACGAATAGGAACTCGTGGTGAAATAACTACGGTGCCTGGTCGTCGGACCCCAACAATGCAGAGGTTCGCATCCGATTGCTCTAGGTGCCCTACCACGTTCAGAATGAAGCAGTGCAAGGGCCCTCGCTCCTCACGGAAAGGTCATCGAAGTCATCCGCGAGACCTGGCTTGCCAAGAGATTCCTTGGCATCCTCTCCACCACAAAAATTGTTCGCAAGACCATGAAAGAGGGGACGGCGGTTGACGGAATGCGGCACCAACTGCGGTTTGCGGGGCGTAATGCCTCCTTGTAATTCCTGGCCGAGCCCTGCTCTGTCTACGTTGCAAGCGGTCCGCCATCATACGTCGAGATGGCAAGGTAGCCAAATGCACAAATTTTCACGGGTTTGGGCGCAAAAATACAAGCTGCGTAAGAACGTATGCACGCAAGAGTCGCCGGGACGCAAGTTGACGAAGAGACGTCTGACTTTACCTGGATGTTGATGGGGAAGAAAATCAGTTGTAGAAAATATCGGCGGTGGCTACAATACCTTGGGCGAAGACGCAGGGGGCCGAAAATAACCCGAGCGCTACGGTGAAAGCCGGAAGCGTGGCTGTTGCTCAGGAACGTCCAACCGAAGGCGAGAAAGGCAGTGCCGCTGGGGACACCCAAGAAGCAATGGCAGCCGCCGCATGTCAGGAGGAATGACCGGAGGATATCGGGGCGCGACAAGGCATCACGGAAAACGACAAAAACGACGTGCACGCCGCAAGTGAGAGCACCAAACGCTCGCTGGACGACGCCAACACCGTAACAGCCGAAGGCTCTCGGGAGAAGAACCGTGGTTAGGGAACCGGAGAAACGGATCTAAGAAGAAGCACTGCAA